>JASDQU010946944.1:19905-32573 GCA_032191745.1 Picea mariana
GTCGACCACCCTCCATGGAAGAAGTAGTTATTGAAGATTTAGCAGGTGGTTGAAACTTCAACTCAATTCATAAATGGAAGGCATGGGGAAAGGTCAGCAGTCAGCCTGTGGTACCCCTGATGGATAGTTTCCTTGCGAAAGACATGTTGTCTAAACCAGTGTCAGACAAGAAGCTATGTGCACAGTCTGCAAGAAGACCATGCACACTTAAAGCCTTAAATGAAGCAGCTCAGCGACTCTCCTACTGTCAAGGGAGAAAATTTCTCTAAGTATATATACTAATTTTTGATATTTTTGTAAGGGTCGATGGTTGAGCTAGGCTCTCGTATTGTAAAGTTTTGATGAAGCACTGGTTTCTCTGGTTATGTATCTGTATTTGAGACTTCTTGTTTAATGAAACTCAACTTCTTTTTGTATCTTTGTAAAAAACTGTGTTAAAACGCTCAGAATTGGAGGATCCAGTCGAGGGTATTTGTATTGTTGTGATGTATGTTTGATCATACAAATATTATCACCAGTTTTAGGCAATTTCCTGTGTTATTTTCTCCCTCTTACACTGAATAGTTCGGAATTGGAAAATCCAGTAGAGATTTTATGGTATCATTGTGAAGTAGGTTTGATCACTGTGTTGTTGTGACTATGTCATCTTGTGATAGGCCTAAAGGATATCAAGAATCTCATCTTCTCGAACACATATCCTAATGATCATATCAGGACTTGTATAGAAAAGATCACTTCCTACCCAAGAGTAATAAGCACTCCGTTGGACAATTCTTCTATTTTGTGGTGATGACAAATGAGTTAGAAATCTCCCTGTAGCTAAATAGTTTGCCGTATCTGCAAACCATGGGGTCTTAACAACTACTGCAAATAGATGTTCATCAGGGAAATTATCATTCACTGGAATGTCAATATTGACTTGAGGAATCCGAGAAACAAAATCCGCAACTAAATTTTCTTTTCCTCACTGATCAACTATAGTGATGTTAAATTCTTGAACTAACAAAAGCCATCGTGTGATCCTTCCAATAGTAATTGGTTTGTTCATCAAAAATCTAATAGCAGAATGGTTGGTATGTACAAAAAATTCATACCCAATGATGTAATGCCGAAATTTATTAATGGCATGAATTACAGCCAAAAATTCCTTCTCTGTCACAGTGTAGTTCATTTCAGGAGTAAGGTTTTTGCTAGTAAAGTAAATAGCATAATTTTGTTGGTTTTATTTTTGTCTGAGCAGTCTTCCTAGAGCAGTGTTTGAGGCATCAGTTGAAATATGGAAAGGAAGAGACCAATTTGGCCCTCGTAAAATTGGTGCCATGGACAATTTCACTTTCAAAGTTTCAAAATCATTTTGACAATTGTTATCCCAACAAAATTCTACATCCTTTGCTAACAGTTTAAACATGGGGCTGGCTATCTTTGTAAAGTTTTCAATAAACCGATGATAATATCCAGCATGTCCCAAAAAACTTCACACCTCTTTTTGGGTTTTTAGAGAGAAAAGTTTAACTATTACTTCAATTTTAGTTGGATCGACTTTAATTCCTTCTGCAGAGAAATGATGACCCAACACTATTCCCTCAGTTAATAGCATTTTACATTTTTCATGACTAAGGGATAAAATTGATTCTTGAAAATGAATCAAGACTCTCTCAAGATTATTTATGGCTTCTTCGAAAGTATTTCCATAAATAGTAAAATCATCCATGTACACTTCCACACAATCATGAATTAAGTTAGCAAAAATCCAAAGGAATGCTCTCTGAAATGTAGCAGGAGCATTGCATAATCCAAAAGGTAGCACTTTATAGGCATAAGTGCCCCAAGGACATGTGAATGTGGTTTTGTCCTGGTCTTCAGGAGCAATTTGAATCTGATTGTATCCACTATACCCATCGAGAAAGGAAAAGTACTTTTTCACGACCAAGGTATCCAAGACCTGATCTATAAAAGGCAAGGGAAAGTAGTCCTTCAGGGTTGCCTTATTCAGCTCCCTAAAGTCTACACACATTCTCCATTTCCCCGTTGCTTTCTTAGGTACCACAACAAGGGGTGAAACCCACTTTCTATCAAAAATTAGATAAATGAATCCCACGTTTAATAATTTTTGTAACTCTTCTTTCACAAAATCTTTCAGGATTGGATTCATACGCCTTTGTGGTTGTCTTATTGGTGTTATATCTGGTTGGATATATATGTGGTGAATACAAGTATCATGATGCACTCTTCTCATATCAGTGTAATCCCATGCAAATGCTCCTGACTGTTCTTTCAAAACATTTGTTAACTGCTCCTGTTGGTTGAGACTCAATCCATAATTGATGTATAGACATTTTCCTGAACTAATTTCTACTGGGATGGTATATGATCCCGGATGCTCATCAATGGTGAAAACCAGAGATGGTAAGGACGAGATGAATGACTCACTTCGTTCTTGAAATTCCTCCTTGAAAAATTGATAGTATTGAAAATATGTTTGTGGAAATTCAACATTTTCTGTCACGGAAAGAAATTGGCTCAAAATATCATCCTTTGTTGGTTCTTATAACGTGTGAAATTCATCAACAAAGAATAAAGGTTCTTCCTCATCATTCTCATGATATGGACATTTTAGCCACCGAAATTATTCTGTAATCGGTTGAGCAGGCAGAAAAAGAGTAAGCTTCTGCGAAGATATGTCATTTGAGATGAACATATCCCCACCACGACATCCTATGAAAATATTGGCCATAGCCAACCAAGGTCTTCCTAAAATGATTGGATGACCTTTCATGGGATATTTTGAGTGAATAATCATGAATTCAACAGGATATTCCCACGAAGCTAATGTAACAAGAATGTCATTAAGGACCCAAACAAGTTTTATAGTTGTTCTATCAGCAAGTTCAAGAACTGTAGGGGTAGGGCGAAGGAATCGACTTAGTTGTAACAACTCAATGGTATTGATGGTCATTATATTAATGGCTGTGCCGAAGTCGACTAAAGTATTACCAATAGAAACATTATTGATAGTAACTAATACTATTGGGTTCTCGGTATTGGCATACTTCACAATCTTAGGAGCTTTAGAGATACAATTCGATAATTGGCCTACTAGGTGTATCATGGGTGGATCTTTCTGTTTTTGACCCAGTTTCTTAATGCAAAGTTCTTTAATGGTCTTGGCGTAGATTGAAACATCTCTGATTGCTTGTAACAATGGAATCTTAACACAAATATTTTTTAGTTCATTCATGATGTCAAAATCAGATTAAGCAATTGGTTTTTAATAAGCAACCTCTCAGGAAAAGGAGGTGTTCGGGGAACCTGGGTTTGTATGTTTTGCTGTGATTCAGATACTTTATTCTTTGGAATGATGACATCTTTTACAGATACTTCATTTGATAAATCATCTACAGGTTCTTCTTCATGTTCTTGGATAATTACCTTCGGTGCTGTTCTTTTTACAGGTTGAGTTTTATTTAAAGTTTTCCCATATCTCAACTGTATTTCTTGTACGGAAATGGGGTTTATGGTGTAAGCTGGGAATTTTTGAAAATCAACATTATGGAGTGGCAAAGGTGGTCTGTTATTAGGATTTGGAATGGGTTGAGGGGGTAATATGGTGGGTTGAAGTGGATTATGAAACTGCTGAGGAGTTTGTTGAATAGGTGGTAGAGAAGTTGGAGTAAATCCAGGCAATAACTAATTCATGTTTGGAGGGTATTGAGTACATGGATTCTGGGGAATTGGTACCGCATGTTGTTGTTGGTTATTTCCATAATTATGTTCTCTCCATCCCTGATACCAAGGTTGAGCAGGAACATTTTGCGGTGGCCAATTTGGCCAGTTCCATGGGTGTTGCTGCTATTGTTTCTATTGAGGAAAAGGTGGATAATAGCTGGAAGGTTTTGGGGATGGTTCTTGATACATATTCCGGTTCCTAGGTTGCCAAGGCTTCTTAGGTGTAGATGAAGTTCTTGGAGCTTCCCCTCCCTTGTATATATCTTGTAGTCCTAGTAAGGATGGACAATCTTCTATTGCATGATTTTCAGTACAAATTCCACATATAGAAATACTGTCCAAAGGAAATTCTCGTAAATGATACCTTTTTCTACATTTCGGGTTGAATATGCTTAATACATGGTTTTTCTCTTCCTGCTTTTTCTTAATCTTCAGAGTATCTAAATGAGAACTAATTGTTCCTAAAATATCTATTTTAAAATTTTCCAAAAGGTTTTCCAGTTCAATTCTAGTAACTCCACCAGATGTGGGTACTCTGGTGTTTTTGTTGACAGGTTCTCTCACGTTTTTTACCGTTTTCCCCCTACTTCTCGAATAAGTTCTACATAGTTCACTGAGTTCTTCAAAGTTTTTCTGATAAATGTCTCCCGAAGCCATTAAGTTGAGAGTTTCAGTGTATTAATCTAAAACCCCTTTTAAGAAAAGAGTTTTGATTGCTTCATCTTGGAGACCATTATATTTGGATTTTTGAAGAGTATATATAAAAATTTCTAGGAAATCCTCAAGGTTCTCATCATCTTGCTGTTGCATTTTAAAAATATCATTTCGAGAATCCTTGGGTCTACAATAGTCTTGGTACTTCTTTAAAAATGCTTCCTTCATATCTTCCCAAGATCTAATGCTATACTCTCATAAACTCATGAACTGACGTAATGCAGAATCCTTTAGGGTAGCAGGAAACAACTTCAGCTTATGTGCATCCTGGAGATAATTATAAATCCTGCACAGAATATCAAATTCGAAAAGAAAGACATTTGTATCTTCACTACTTCTCCCATAAAAGGTTGGTAGTGCCGAGGGTGGGATATTTTTCATATTGACATTTTGGACCAAATCCAGAATTGGAAACCCAAAAGTGGGTTTTGGTCTTGGCTCATTCTCTACTTGTTCTTCTTCTTCATGTTCAACATGAATTTCTTCCCTCTCTCTTCTATCCATTTCTCTTTCTCTTCTCTCCAATTCTGTCCCTCTTTCCCTTTCTGTCATGTTAAAAGGATTACCAAAAATTGTATATGCAATCCGATCTTTCTTTGGTGAAGGTGTGAAATCCCACCTCTCTGCTTTTGCTGTTGGATTCCTTTTGACAAAATAACTATCTCCTATTGGCCCTTTTGAGGATCCTATTACCTCTGATTCAACAGTTGTAGTTGTTACTTGCGAAACTATAGTGTCAGGGTTCTCGAAAAATAGCTTGCACTTTTTTCAGACTAACTATGTTGATCGAGTTTGGATCACCAGGAATTTGGATTTGTTGGTATGTAGTGTTTCCTAGTTTTGGAGGGGAAATGATAAATGGTTTAAATTCTTCTCATATTGTATTATCCCCTTCTAATCCAATTTCAGTTTGTTTTATTCCTGATTCTATGTTTTTCTCTATGGTTTCCTCAACCAAAGTTCCAGTCTCAGTTTCTATTGCTTTTTGGGTGGAGGTTTCTTCTTTTTTTTGTTTTGAGTTTACCCTAAATATACCTCTATTATCTCTATTTCTCATGAAAACATGCTAAATAAAATAAAGACTAAGATTAAGTTTTAGAGGAACCTGTGATAACAAATGCGCAGGTTCTTACCTCTCGTCTTACAACTCCTCCTTCGTCAACCTGCTAAACATACCACACCAAGCCAAATGCATTTAAAAATAACCAAATCAATTATCTAACTTACCTTCTAAACAACTCCCTGACAACAACACCAAAAATGTCAGGCTTTTTATATTAATGATTTTAATTACCTAAAAACACTAAATTGTCAAACCAGGGAAAGTAAACTTAGAGCTGCTACACTATATATGTTGGTAAGATTCTAATTTCTACTTAAATGTTATTCTAAGAATAAAACATAAACTTACTCTTATAAATTGAATTCTAATGATTATCTTAAAACTGATCATATCTTGTCTATTTAATCAAGGAAATGTAAATAATTCTAAGTTAATCAAATGTACTTCTATTCCTAATCCAAAGAAATCATCCAATGCTATCTATTTTAATTCTACCATTAACTAAACACCTAATCATCAAAACATCTACCTTGGCTATATAAGAAAGAACATTTAAAAAACTTCTATTCAATCTAAGTACCAAGAAATTCTAATTTACCAACAACTTTCACCTACTGGTACTATTTTTATACTCACAGATATTAACCTACACCTACTTTATCAATATATTTAATTTGCAATTTCCACATTATTTTAATTATCTAAAAATCATAAAAGTATTCTAACTCTCATCAAATCTCAACAAACAGAGTCTAAATTTATCCTAAAAATCCGAATCTAAATCTTTCTAAGAAAGGAAACTGAACCAATGTAAACAAAAAATCCTCTTCGACTGAGATCACTATGCTATGTCTAATCTTGCAATTTAAATTCTATCTAAATTTAGGAAAGAATGAAAATGTTCTATCAATGCATGTGCAACACAATAATCTATTCTATCAATGTAAATTATCCTCAATAAAAACCTATGAAGAGCAATCTTTACCAATCTATTCTAAGTACTTAATCAAATTGAATCGTTGTTTCTAAGCCAATCCTTCTCTATATTTGTTCTGAATTGAAATAAATCTAATAAAATTGAAACTAATCATTGTCCTTATTTATCCTACAAATATCGGAAGCTTCCTCTAACCAAACCACAATTGAACTACCCTAAAAACAGAGTAAATCTGAGTTTAAACTAACTTCAAATCATAATTAAACTAGAAACTTGAAAACATAGTAAATCTAAACTAAATTAAAAGAGTTAATCAACAATTGGATTATTCATCAAATTCCACAAATGGAAAGCAACTAATTCTAATATTCAATGATCTACGGAATAATACCAAACTAAAAACGAACTAAACGAAAATGATTCAAGTTAGAAATTAACAAAACAATTTCAAGTTAAAAATAAACTCACACACAGATTTTAAAACTGGAAACGAACTAACTATACTATAGAGAAAGGGAAAGCAAATTGAACCTGTTGGCAGGCCCAACCAAAAGGTGCAATTGCTTTAAAACGAAACCAGAACTAAATCAAATCACTTCATGCGTAACTGTATCATTCCTCATGCTCCATAATTCGAAAATTAACTCAATTCATTAACAGAAAAGATGATATAATGCACAGTTCAGGAATTGTATTATCAGTAATATCACATAACATGTTTCTTGAGAGAGAGATCTGAGTTTATATAGATCCTCCCTACATATACGATCGTGAATCCAAAAATAGAATTAGACATAGGTACATTAGTTGAGCGAATCTTAGATCTGAAAATAACTCATGTTTGTTAAAATTAAGTTCACAACTTCATGACACAAAGTGTCAAGAAGCGTGAACTATGAAATAGAGATAAACATAATAAAAAACGGTTCTATAATTCCGCTTTGAGTCATCACATTCTGTTCTTTCGAGATTAATTCGAGATTTGAAATCTGAACTATAACTTGATCAATCACATGAATTAGAACTGTCATTCCAATCTGGCAATATCGTGCAAATCTTTGACATCTCCACTAAGTGCAAGCTGGTACTTGGTACTGATAAATTTGCTTCAAGGAAACAAGTACCTAACTCATGCAATGTTAGTATCAATATCAGTTTAAAGTATTAAAATACATTAAAAATAACTTAAATCATATGAATACCTTGAATAACTCCATTTAGGGCAAAATGATGTGAAATGTATCAAGGTAAGGCTAGAAAGGAATGATACTGGATATGGATTGGGGGTATATCTGGCATAACATAGGCAAAAATATGGTCAAAATTAGAGACTAACATTCCCCAAAGCTTAAGACTTTGCCTGTCCTCAGGCAGCAAAAAGGACAAAAACTAGGATTCATCAGAGTGTTGTAGCAGTTGCAACCAACATTTGCAATCTCTCATGCTTCTTATGTTTCTGATTTCCTTCTTAAGAACTCGATTAATGGTAATGTGCTTCCTGGAAATCCTTTGCAATCTCTTATTCTTCCGCAAAAGAGATCTATTTTTCTATTTTAATCGCTCGATCTTTGCCAAGAAGTGAGCTTGCTTGGGCTTCATAAGTTCATTTTCTGTTTTTATATGCCGATCTAGTATGGCATATTCATGTAACTTTTCTTTTAACCTATGATTCCTATTTTCCAATCTGACAACCATTGGTCGCAAAGATCTACTGGAAGAGATTTCACAATAAGATTCGAATGTCTCACAATGACCGTGTTGTGTTTGAGGGCTCGATTCATGAGTGAACTCATTAGGTACTTGAACAGGGGTATCAACTGGTATCTCAACTGGTTTGTCCTGCACAATTTCTTTTGGCACATTCTCTTGCTGGTTGACTTCACGAACCTTTCTAATCAATTGAGAGAGAGTCCATGTCATCTTAGAAGATTCTGGAGCATCCTCATGATCAATCATACTTTTCATTCTTTCCTGTAATGGATAACTAGGCACAGAGTTATCCATATTTGAAAATGTGCATTTATGTTTAGGGTTCCTTCTAGGTTTGATGATTAAATTGTCAAGCTCTTCCACATCAATAAAATTTTTATCAGTCGGAGAAGAAATCTGAGCTTCAATATTTACATCTGTATGGACAACATTTTCTACTTTTTCACGGCTAGTTTCCAAACCCTTAGGACTATGGACATCAAACAAGTGCTCAGAGACATGATTATCATCATTGGCCTCAATATTACAATCTGGTGTATACTCAGGATCATTACAGACTTTGGCTAGGTTTTAACAACTTTCTTCTGTGTAGCAATTGACTCAGGGGTTTTATCCTTAGAATTTTCAGAAGCTAGAGTTTTTATGACAAACATATCCCAGGATTCTTGTTTGTGGGATAATGCGATCTTAACTAGAATTTTTACAAGACCAAAATGAAACAGACTGCCCCTAAAATCCTTTGCTTTGCAAACTTGTTCTGGCATTCTCTTCAAACTTTTCAACAGAAAATAAGGGATGTTCACTAGATGGTTACCTTTAAAATGAAGTAAGAGTCGAGCATGATAGGGGAACAAAATCGTGTACCGACCTTCATAGGTGAGGTAGCGTTGAAGTATGGATAGCAACTGAGCCCATTTCGGTTCCAACCACGACCTCGAGGTGCCTTCTGACCATTGCAATTTTTGATACTGGGGTTGCAGGAGCTGTGTGCAGATATTTTTGTTTACTGGCTGTCCCTTCGTCCATCTCTGACCAGTACTAGGTAATTGTATTGCTTTATAAATGAAATTCTCTGTGACTTCAAATTCCAACTCACCTACTTTAGCCAGTCCACCATGAAAGTGCAGAGTGAATTGAAGTGTAATCTTATCATCATACCCATCAAATTTCTTGAAGAATGACTCCCAACCAACCTTCTGAAAGATGTTCTTGGTGTCTGCATACTCAGGAAGAGCCTCCAAATCTGCATAAGTCTCGGGTTCATGGCGATTCGCCACCATGATACTACTCAGTATAACAGGAAAGGTTCAAAGGTAGGCAAAGGAAGTAGATGATATCAACAGAGGAGCAAATCATTAAAATGTAAGGAGATAACATCGAAATACGAGCATACCATTATTTATGAAATAGGTTGTGTAAGGTATTATGGAAAGATGTTTTGAATGTCGTGAGGATCAGTCACATGTGAAGAAATGATAACGGTCGTACTTCTTCATTAAAATATTATTTCAAATGAGTCATGTCAAATTCAACTATTATAATGTAGTTCATTCTTCATGACATGAAGTGTTAAGAAGAATTGAACTCAACATTTAAGTACAGAGTATAGAAATGATGAATTAACACATGGGAAAAAAAATGACATGGAGTATCGAGGCAGTCATAATTTCAAGTTATTAATATGTATTTTAATAAATTAAACTAACATGAAACTATACTTACCTGAGCTCGATTACTTACTCCCTGTTATGTTGTGTTTTTTACTGCAGAAATTTTGAAACCAATTTTGAATCTGGAGAACGCCAAAGATGTAATTGGAATTTATGCCACTGATATCCACTGTGACTGCTTTTCATTTATTGGGACTGATTAATTCTGTCTGGTACTAACTGGTACTGAGAAAATAAACAGAAATCTGCAAAGAAATCTGAACTAAAAATAACTGCAGCGAAGACATCCTGAACAAGATAGAAAACAAGCCATCTGTCTAGCTTCAAGCTCTATACTTGGAAACTACTGTAGCTGGGCAAGTGCAACAGAACCTTGTTGAGATACAAAATATTTCCTGTTTTTGAAGAAAACTAATTGCTGGCTATCCCTGAACCTGTCTCCTTTTTATTCCTAAAAGGAATCAACCAAAATCATGTCTTCTACAATAGCTTCAAAGCTTTAACCCATGGTACAATTCTTATTTGTGTGAATAAATGTTCTGAAGTCAAACACAAAAAGAAATCATTGGATTACCGACCATTAATGAATTCCATTAACCAATGCGATATAACCCACCATTGATGTCAATGGGCCTCAAGGTACCTATAGTACATCCTAACAGTTATGAATAAAGGTCTTGGTGTCGAGTCACTTGTAGGATCTATCAACCAAGAGACATTGATGTATTCCCATGGTTGTTAGCAAGGAAATCTGCCATTAAGGCATGTAGATTCTAGGGTACTAAATAGTCTCTAATCTCAACTCCAGATAAGGTGTTGATGTTGATGGAGTGAGACTAGTTGGAAGGTGGACCTTAATGTATCCCACATCATCCAACGCGAGTGCAAATATAAATTTTGCATAAAATGATTTTGGTGGAACAATAGTTACTTACTTGTGGATTTTTACGAGCCCAAGTAGTATATGCTCATTGCTTTCTCATGTTTTGAGAGTATGAGAAAATGGTAAAAGAAAACTCTAGGGGGGTTTCTTTCCCATCATAATCTATTAGGCCCGGTAAAGAATAATCCTATACTCGATAAATGCCCCTTTCATACTTTAATGAGCAATTCAAAGGGAGCAAACAAGATCCAATTTATTAATTTTAAAACAAGATAGTATATACTGATGAAATTTTTTCGCAAAATGAAGTAATCTTACCTTCTTACCTGTTGCGAAAAGTGATGAAATTCAATTCTGTACTTGCTTCAAAAATCCTGTAAAACTGAAAACAACATATCAACATATCCAAAAACTCATAATATATATATATATATATATATATATTCAAATTATTTCTCTCTCTCTCTCTCTCTCTCTATATATATATATATATATATATTGTATTTTTATTATTTACAAAATTATGGAAAAAAAATGATCAAGCAGGAGGAGAAGACTCTTCTCCTATTATCTTTATTTCTGGTTGTTTAGATATTTCCCGTAGAAAATCATTTCTAGACAAGGGTTTTTGATATACTTTTAATCGATGTCAATTTAATACAAAGGAATTTTTAGAATCATCTATGGTCTTGATTCTAACAGATCCGTTATCAAAAACAGTTTCCACTTCATAAGGTCCTAGCCATCGTCTCGTAAGTTTTCCTTTAAAATTTTTATATTTGGAATCAAATAGTAATGCCCAATCCCCTGGTTGAAATGTTTCTTCTTAATGTATTTATCATGCCATTTGCTACATTGATTTTGTATGAGGATAGTTCTTGAAGAACATCTTGCCTAATTTCTCCCAATTCATTTTATTGCATAACTCTCTGTTTCTATGCCTCATCCAAATTTAAACCCAATTCTTCTGCTATGCAAACGGTATGAATCTGAAATTCTATGGGAAGGCGAATTTTCTTGCCATATACCAATTCATAAGGGGTATGACTAGTGGTATTTCACCACATAGTCCTGTATGCCCACAAAGCCTTTGGAAGTCTATCTGCCCAATCTTTATGGTGTAAATGTATTGTCTTGGTCAGAATAGCTTCTAAAAATTTATTCATGGATTCCACTTGCCCATTGGCTTGCAGATGGTATGGGGAATACTTACAGTGTTTTATCCCATATTTATCTATGAGCTCCTTCATCATTTTAGAGGTGAATTGAGCACCTTGATCAGTAACAATCTCTCGTGGAACACCAAAGCGGGTAAAGATATCTTCATAAATAAATTTGATCACTGATTTCTCTGTTTCTTGATATAAGGATTTTGCCTCTACCCCACAAAATTTGTACAAACCAAGATGTACTTCTTCTTCCTAGCCATTGGGGAAATCGGTTCTACAAAATCAAGTGCCCATTTATCAAATGGTTCAATCACAACCTGAGGTCATAAGGGCATCTCCTGTGCTATGGTAGGCCTCCCCATACTTTGACAACTATCGCAACTTCTTACATATTTTGTTGCATCTTTAAACAATTTCGGCCAGTAATATCCTGATTGTAAGACTTTATATGTCGTTCTCTTATCAGAGAAGTGTCCTCCACATGGCCTGTCATGACAGTCCTGAAGGATATCGGGAATCTCATCTTCCCAAACACATCTCCTAATGATCATATCAGGACTTGTATAGAAAAGATCACTTCCTACCCAAGAGTAATAAGCACTCTGCTGGATAATTCTTCTCTTTTGTGGTGATGACAAATGAGCTGGCAATCTTGTTAATGTTTATGCCATTATTATAGTTCTTTGCATTTCATAAGATAAGAGCATAATAAGAACAAGATCACTGAGAAATACACATCCACAAGAGATACAACATTTATCCTTGGAAACCCTCTAGGGGAAGAAAACCCAGCAAA
>JASDQU010946947.1:0-11194 GCA_032191745.1 Picea mariana
AATTGTTTGGTTCCTCTCCATTGGTAATTCTTGACAAATGATCTAGTCCCGCATTCAATATTCTAGGCTTCACCACAACTTCAAATTCAAACTATTGAAATAACAAAAACCATCTGCATATTCTTCCCCCCATCACTGTCTTATTGACTAAATATCTAAGAGCAGAATGATCTGTAAACATCTTAAAATGTTTCCCTAACAAATAATGTATGAATTTATGCAAAGCATATACCATGGCTAATCTTTCTCTTTCTGTAGTATTGTAGTTATGTTATGAATATGACAACTTCCTGCATGCAAATGCTATAGGTTGGTCTATATCACCTTCTCTTGGTTGTGTCAAGACTGCTTCAAGGGCTATTGATGATGCATCCACATGCACATGAAATTCCTTTGAACAATCTGGGAATACCATAATCGACATAGTTATCATCTTTTCTTTCAAAATATCCAAACTCTGTTGGCACTCATCATTCCATTGATACTTAATGTCCTTCAGCAATTTCTCCATTGGCATAGTAATATGTGCATATCCCCTTATGAACTTCCTGTAATACCCTGTATGACCAAGTGTACTCTTCAACTGACGCACTAATTTCAGTGGTGGTAAGTTAACTATGACAACAATTTTCGCAAGATCAACCAGTAGACCATGTTTACACACCACATGCCCTAACAAAATCCCAAAAGGTGCGTTGAAAATGCACTTCTTAATATTCAATGAGATCCGACACTGTCTACACCTATCCAACGTCAACCTTAATACTTCAACATGGTATTTTAAAAAACTAAAGATTGTCCAATCATCAAAGTAAACTTCTAAAACTTATGTATGAAGCCCTTAAAAGCTAATACTATTATCCTTGAAAAAATTGTATGTGCATTCTTCAATCCAAATGGCATTATTGTATACTGAAATGATCCCCATTCTGTAGAAAATATTGTCTTGTGTCTATCTTCTAGTGCTATCATGATCTGATTATATCCCGAAAACTCATCTATTAATGAATAGGTTTCTTTCCCTCCTACATTCTCCAATACTTCATCTATAAATGGGGTAGGGAAAGGATCATGAAAACAAGCATCATTTGATTTTCTCAAGTAAACACAGATCCTGACTCCCCCTTGCTTCTTTTCCTGCACTACCATGGGACTGGTCGATTATGATTCTTCCACGGGTTCTATGTCACCAACTTCTAACATCTTGTCAATTTCTACCTTCCATTTCTCCTTGTATATTGGATTCAACCTGTAAGGTCTGTGTCTTATAGGTCTGGCATCTGGCTTCAAAGGTATATTCATCTCTCCAAGTTCTCCTACTAGCCCCTTCATCTCTGAAAATGTTGCTGGAACAAATCACTATATTTGCACAGTAATTCTATGATGCTCTCCATTCTCTGGTTGTCTCAATAGTCTCCAATACTTACCATCTTTGGGTTTTCTGTTGTGTCAATATTTACCTTCTTTATCTTTAAGGGTGAGGCATAGTTTGTTGATTCTAATCGGGGTCCTTCTGCTTCTATTTCTCCTTCGATTTCTGGAATATGGATATTGCACGAGTTGTCTTCTACTCGATCTTCTTCTTTTGGGACATGATAATAGTGTAGCAGATGTCTGACACTTTGCCTAGCCTGATTTTGATATGTTGTGACTATTTCAAATTTGGGTTCTTCAAATATCATGTCTCTTATCACCTTTATTGTTGTATCTATTTATGGGCTCTCATGTCCAAAGACAAATGCAACCATAAAATTATGTTGCATTTCTTCCCAATTTGCAGTTTCCCTACACTATTCATGTTCTATGTACCAATTCCTTGGAATACCTTCCAATGTGTGAATGAAATGATGTGGCCATTCTTTTGGTGGTACTAATATCCATTGAACCATGCACCTATCTATATGTTCTTTGGGCTGTCCAAATCTGTCATATTTCTCCAAAAATTTGTTCTCCTGCTTTGCGCCAAATCTAATGTGCAGTAACATTTTTCACTGGAACCAGCTATTGATCTTTTCCTTATGTGTTCCCCACAATCTTGTAGGTGTATCTTTCAAAGAAATATATAATGTTGGTAACCTATGATTCTCCAAAACTTCTACTTCAAACTTCATTAAAAATTCTTCTAAATCATTCATACCATAAAAAGTAGGAGGTTCCCTTACCTCTGTACCAACCCATTTCAGTGTGCACGTCATTCTGGCGCATCTTCTGAAAGATAATTCATGTAATCATTGCTGCCATTTTTCCAGTCCTGTGTCACAGTCTAAAGCACAAGAACTAATACTTCTCCAACTCATCATTCCATCTACAGTTGGGTTAGTGTAATCCTCTTTGCGCGTGGTAGTTCTGTATAATTGGTTTATATCTTCTGTAAGGATATTTTATGTCGCAGGTTCCACATACCTTCCTCCTTTTGAGGTATCCAATGGTACAATAACTCTTTACTCCCCTGATTCAAATATCATCTTACTTGTCTTCAAATTGATAATATCCTGGTTATCAAAGTCTCAATCCAAACCCAGCAATGTTGGATATGGTGAAGTATTATCTACTATGTCAATGACTTCAAAGTTTTCCATGGTGTGCACACCATCTAAATCTACTGGTATCCACTTCAATCTACCAATTAGAACCACTCTATGTTGATTTGATAGATTCAACTAAATATGTGAGTATCCCAGTCGAGGTTCCCCCATAACTTCCCATCTCTTCTTTGGCAGAACATTGACTTCAGAACCTAAGTCTAGTATGATATCCCTCATATTAAAATCTCCTATGTTTTCATTTAACCTGAATTCCCTTCTTGTTCTTCTCTTCTTCCAGACTTGATTTACTATATTTACCCCTTATTCCTTGGGATTACACTTTTCTAACAGATTTTGCAATATTTGTAAAGAGTTCCTATCATTCAACAACTTTACACAAGACCCCAAAAATTTACTTCAGTTACTTACTTGCTTTGAAGGCTCCTTGTTACGGGTCTGATCAAACAAGGGAGGCATGTCATACACAGGTGCCTCGTCTCATGGCTTTGTTCCTGAAGTAGATGAAATATTTTCCTTTAAAATCTCCTATCTAGATTCTTTGAAAGTCTCCTTCTCTTTGTGCGCACAAAATTTTTGTTCAAGATTCTCTTTGTGCTCATAAAAATTATGTTTAGGCATTGTATTCTTCGTGACCCACTGGTATTGATCCTGATCCTTCTTTGTTGCAGCTTTTCCCGTCTTGGCTCCACCTCTAGTAACTATGTCGATCTTTTACCCATCCTCTTCTATGTTCTCAACAAAAATCCATTGGACATTCTAGTTGTTCTGGTTCCTCTTGTCATGCATCTTTGTCAATAGTGTCGAACAGTCTTTTGTCTCATGGTCTAATGCGCGACAATACATACATGTTGCAAGTGGTTGTGGACAATCTCTTGCATAGTGTTCAGGTTTTTGATAGTTTTGACACACTATTGGTCCTAGACCTCCTCCAAATCCTCTTCCTCCACAGCCTCCTCCTCTTAAGCCTCCTCTGTCTCCTTGATCATCTCTAAGCGGTGTATTATATTGACATCCTTGATTATATTGTGGTTTCACATTATTGTATTGAGGTTGTGCATTATTGTACTGTGGTTGCGTTGTGCACTGCTATGTGTTGTTATACTGTGGTGGTTCTTGAAATTGTGGTGCGTTATTGTATTGTGGTTGCATTGCAAACTGCTTCGCGTTATTATATTGTGGCTACTATGCAGGTTGTCCTGTTATGTGTTTATCCTACACCCTAAATGTATCTGAAATCCTCTCTCTCATCATTTCCAAAGTTCTACAATCCTTATCTTCATGTCCTACTAACTTGCAAAAATTACAAAATGTACTCTTTGGAATTGTCTGATACTTATGCATCACGGGATAATAATAAGTATCATGCACATGTGTTTTACATATCTCACACCATAGTCCTCCTAAAGAGTTTGGCATCCTCACTCCTATATACTGCGCAAATAATGGACACTCATTCTTATGGTGCCCTTTTGTTCTGCATAGTGTACACCAAACATCGTCTCTTTTCTCCTTAACTTTATTTTGATTCAACTAAAATGCCAAGTTCTTTAGATCTTGTCTTCGCTCTTGCACATCTGGATTTGTATGTTTGTATTGGTTTTCCTCCAATTGCAACTCTACTTGCAAGGCCTCAACATGACTTTGGAACTTTTTCTACCCCAAAGGATACTTCAAGTGTGGAAATAAAGAATTGACAAATAAATGTAAATGTTGCATATCAATAATGGGAAATTTCAACTTAACTTTCAGTATTTTGAACTTTTGGTCCACCTCCCAGACTGATTCTCCTGGATTCTGCTTAATCTCTATCATCTCATTCATGAACTGATCCTCTAAACTTGGTTTCTAAAATTTATTTATTAATTGCTTCTACACTTCTACAACAGTTGTAGGTGCTCTCGTTGGATTATTTACTGCGAGACCCATGTACCAGTCTAGTGAGCAGTCTCTAAATGTGATTGCCAACTGCACAACCTTTGTATCTTCATCTGTGATTTGCTTAATTGCCCAAATCTTCTCACAAATGAACAGATGCTTCTATGGGTCCTCCGACCCTTCTCCTCCGAACTTTGGTAACCTAATAGTTGGATCTACTCCTGTCATTGTGAATTTTGTTGAATTTCCACTTTCGCGTGGTGTGGAGACCTAACAGCTGCTTGTTGAACTTAAAATTCTTCTTGAACTTCCACTAGAACCACGTCCTACAAAAATCCTTCTACCACTAATCACTTGTTGGTTAACTAGTTTTTCTTCTTCAGTTGTCTTAGTCACACATGGGGTTGTTGGTTCCACACTAATTCAAATCTAGAATGGAGAGCCTTCTTCTACACTGAACCCATGACCTCTGGTTTTCTTTTCATATGTGGCACACAAGATATCCTCAATCTATCACGTGGCACAAAGATCCTCTATGTCTTCCCCATGATTTTCCAATCCCTCTCGCTCGCCTACTTCCCTCTTCTTTTTATTCATCTTATATTGGTAGGGTCGTTCACTGTGCGTCACTCCTGCTTTACTCAATATCTCCCTGGTTTTTTCCTCATCCATCATGATGGGGTCCATTGCTTCCTTTTGTTGGTCTCTCTCCAGAGCCTTCTCCATATCTCAGACCTTCCTAAGTTCTTCCCCCAGTTCCCCCATGCATGCAGAGGGATTTAAATGTCTGATTCCATGGTCATCATGCCTATATAATGTAATACGATCTTGATCAATGTGTAAAGAGACTTAATGTACCTCCCTCTTGGTCCCTTCAAAAATTCCTTCTCTGCAACAGTATATGACTTTTTTGTATCAACTGCAAATTCAATAATAAGCCATGGAGTAATACTATCTAACTAGAAATCCACTACGCTTGTGAATTTGTTATTGACCCTTTCCAACCGTGCAATGTTCTCAACAGTCCACTCTACTAGCCTTATATGATTAGTTGGATGGGTATCCTTCAACCTCAATAACCACTCTTGTAATAATTATGGAAAATAACATAAATATGCCTCATGCAAATCAGTAAACACATACCTCTGCAGATACGGGTGTGGTGTATATCTAAAACTTATGTTATCTTTCTGCACGAAATCGAGTTTCTTTGTCTCCACCCATATTTCAATATCTTTCTTTGTAGGATTCCATGGCCTAAACATCCCCTTTTACCAGTGCATTCTCTTCAGCAAACCCCTTCCACATTGTTCTTCTGAGTTCCATTCGACAACATAACCATTTGTTGGATGTTACGAGATGACCCAGGTTCTACCTTAGTTCTCCAAAAAAACCCTAGAAACCATCGGCCTTCTGGTAAACTAGAAGGAAACACTGTGCACAGAGTGCACAATGCAGTCTCATCCGAGATGGCTTATGGGTGACTACTAGACGTAGATGTCTGCAGTCACGGAAGGGATTGGGGATGTTTATTTTACTTCTTCTACTTTTGATTTAACATGTACCATATTATGTACTTCATTACACCATTCATTTAGATCTAATAGTTATCTCATTCTGCATTATTAGTACTACGCGCTAGAAAATACTATTTTAACCATTCATCATTTATTCATAATTTCATAAAAAAAACAAAAAAACATCATTTAGACACATCGAAACACATGATTTTACCGTGGTTCACCCCTTGGTCTACATCCACAAAGATCTTCTTCTTTTTTATTATTCTTAATCAAAATAGTGATGCATGCATTACATCATAGGTTAGTAATGGTCCATGAGGTTGACTAGCATCACACCAAGATCCATAGCTTGCAACCTGACCCTCAAATACAATCCATACCTTTTACAACTGACTCCATCTGAGCCCCACGGTTCTCTGAACTAGTATTGCGAATTAAACTCAAAAAGACTCTCAAAAGATATAGTTCTTCTACCTCAAGTTATCATAAAAAACACAAGGTATCCTTAGCTACCTCATACATCCTCTATTTATACAAAAGGTGGGTAAAAACCCTTACATTATGACTCAAAACCCTAAATCTAAGTGGACTCCATTTGTCCACTTTCTAACTCCTTGTGTGCAATTAGTCTTCGATCCAATCATTATTTTATTTGACTTTGCATTCATCTTCCTTATTCCCTGGCACGTTGCTTCCTTTGTCCTCTTTCACACTTCTTTCCCTTCTTTCCTGATGTCCTTTTCTTCCTTTGGTCCCTTATGCCTTGTTCACTGCGTTGAACCCCAAAATTTCTTGCTCCAACAATCCCCATACCAAGTTCCAAATGCATCTCTGAGTCAGAATTTGTGAAGATTTCAAACACCTCTCGTGCTCCTGTCATATGACATGTGGCTCCACTATATATCAACCATGCATCAACTTATATGGTTCCCAAGGAATTCTAGGAAATAAGTAAGAACTTTGTCTTTTCAAACTTCTTGCAAAACTCATCCACTTGAGTCTTTGTCATCAAAGTTATCTCTAGTTGCATTTCATTTCCCCCTTTCTTCCAGTGTGGACATTGACCTACATAATGTCCAAACTTGTGACATGAAAAACACTTGACTTTTCTCATGTCCTTCTTCTTTCCATCTTGAGTGGTAGACTCTCCACTGACAGTGTTCTTGAACTTTCCCTTCCTTTCCTGATTGGAAAGAGCAAGGTTGTCATCATTGCTACCCTTTACCAAACCATCCCTAGAGTCTAACCGAGTCTCCTCCTGGATACAATTAGTCCATATTCTATCAAACCCTCGCACTGTCTCTCATGCATAGATTCCCTACACAAAAGCTTCCCAAGACTTGGCAAGACCTCTCAGTGCTACATTCACCAACTCAATATAATGTACTATCTCACCAATGGTTGCAAGTTGATTTCGTATCTATGTAATCTTCATAATATAGTTCACAACCATGTCCTCATTGGACATCTTGACAACTTGAACTTGGTGCTTCAAATATAGCATCGTTCCTATATTCTTGTTTTGGTATAGACTAACCAAAGCATCATACATTTCCTTGGTGCATTTCTTCTGAGCAATGTGAGGTAAAGTGATCCTTTATGGATTCTAGCAACACTTGCTTGGCCTTCACTTCCTTTTTCTTGTGAGTTGTCAATTTTTGTGGATCAGTAGGAATTGCAACCACACCCTCAACATACTCTTTAAGGTCATTCTCCTCCAATAGAAGAAGAACCCTTTCCTTCCACGCCTGAAAGTTGGTTTCCCCTTCCAACCTGTCCTCAATCTTCAATTTGTTCACCATTATGTCTCAAAGGATGACTCCCTCTCTCCTTCAACGCCCCGGCTCCAATATCTTATATGATAACCTTGTGCTAAAATTGCCCCTATAAAGTCTTGTACAGACTTATATGTGCCTATCACCACTGCAACCTATGTATGTATGCGATTCAACCCACTTAAATTGCATATGTATGCAATTGTTACCATTGTGACCTGCGTATACCTCTATACCCTGCAAAAACCCATGTTATGCATCAGTTTTGTAGTTTACCTAAAATATGTCCTTTGATTTCTACCTCTTGGTTATAGATCTGTCAAGATCTTCTTGCAACCGTTGAGATCTATGCTCTTGATTTTCTCCCTTCAGAGACTAGGCTCTGATACCATGTTGAAAAAAAAATATCCTCATGGAATCAACCCTGGTATTTCCTGATACCATGTTGATATTTTACCACTCTACTCAACACCCGATAGTTTGCTCAAAATAAAATCACTTTATCTACTATAAGAACAACTGAGTAATCAACTAAACATGCAATGGAAGCATAAACTAGGAAACCAAAATCTCGCACACAAGACACCAATATTTTCTGGTAAACTACCCCTACAAAAACCTCCGAGGGAAAACCAATTCCAAGATGCTTTTATTAAGGTCAAATCAGGCCACTCAATGCTCTCGTAACAAGGAAAATGGCCCACTAAGAGAAATATAACTACAAACAAACCTGGCCAAATCTGCTATGTCGTACGACCCCTGAATAACTTGTTTTTCGAGTTATACGTGATTCACCTTCAGCTAACCTGTGTACATACTCGACTGTCTCCACTATGAATCACGTCCATGTACGGAAAACCTATACGGACACTTTTGAATGACGCTATGCTTTCCTTTGGATTCTATCCTTTGAAACCCACCTATGGATGCCTCTTCTCTCTCTTCTCCTTGATATGTATGATCTCTAGATGGAAGTCCTTCTACACCTATCAAATATCTTGAATCACTATCCTTTGTGATCCAATCCTCTCTACATCAACACTTGGATGAAATATCTTCACCCAGCCTGTGAGATATCCTCATTCTCGCGTAAGCAAAAGTCCTTCTTTGCTATCCTCGACCTTGGCATCTCACCAAAAGTGTTGACCTTGATCTCTCACCAAAGTCTCTTACAAGTGTATCTCACACAAGTCTCTCACTTTGATCTCTCATCAAAAGTGTCTTCCTCCTTCACCCTAGCCTTGCTTTTATAATCATGAGTTACAATCTATTTCTAATCTCCAAAGTTATCTACGACTAAGATTACTTCTCACACTCACTTGAGATTTAGATACATGTTGCACGCTAAGCATGTTCCTTAAATAACTCAATTCATTAAAAACCATTTTTACTTTACTTAATTCCTTTTAACTAAAGTAAACTCACATTAGGCTTTTGACGAATTCCACATGCTAGACACAAGCCAATGCGAAAGTACTTGTCCGATGCTACCACTAACATCAACATTGACTCCACTAGTTTAACTTGCGTACAACTAAGTAATGACTAAAGAGGAGGTGACACCCTAATCTTGGGAGGAATATATTTGACCAAGGACACCCTCAACATAGAAAAATAAACATAGGATAGGAAATACTAGGTGGGTGTGTCTCCAATATTAAAATCCTTCCTAGTTTCACCATTGACTATAATTTGTGTTCCTCAATTCATTTTACACTCTCTCCAATTCTATTTACCTATTGTTACAATTTTCCCTATATCATTGTATACTTGTGATAATTTGGTCCTTGGTACAAGGGAACCAAAGGACAAGCTCAAGATTGGGGATGATCTTCTACAAAGGAATTAGACCTAAGGTAATCTATAATAATCCCGTAAAAATATTAAATGGACAATCTAGATTAATTATTTACTAGGATGTTTAATGTCTGTAGATTTGGGTGTTTTCTTTGAGTTTCAAACACTTTCTTGATGATCCTTGGTGTATTCTACCTTTAACACCATGACAAATTTTACTCTTTATGGCTCAGTGGTCTAATGGAATTTTAACACTATAAATTAGGATTGTTTTTATTGATTATAATGGAATTTTCTATAGATTCACACTTCCTAAAATAGATGTTTTTTTCAATAGGGTTGTGGTTCAATGATGAAGATGGTGGCATGTAAGACCGCCTACCAAGGTTTAATTGTCCCAAAGGCACAAATAAACAATTGAGGTCAAGTCCATATCCTCAATGATTTTGGTAGAAGAGGACCCTTGAATAGAAGTGCTTGTTTTTAGAGGCTTTCTCCTTGAGGGTTATTTCACCCATGCAATCTAGTTTCTTTTTATCCTTGACCTCTTTAGGCCGGTTGCAATGCTTCTCTTCACTTTCAATATAGTTATATGTTAAGTTTATATAATTAGCCCATGTTTTCAAACTTAAGACCATTATGACTTTCTATTCTTAAATATCTTATGTATCTCATCGAATCAAGATCACTAGTAGCTTATTTGGTTTTCCCAATTATTATGTAGGGCCATCCATTTGCTTAATCCACATTGGGTAATTCTTTAGTTAGTTTCAACCTATAGAAGTGGTAAAATGCACCCTCTCCTTTTCATCTTGGGTCTCTTCATAACGAATTAGGTTATTCATTCCTCTCCCCCATTTCTTGGTGATGAGATTTCTCCATTTCTCTCCTCAAATTGCCCTCAATGCAATCGTGAGATATTTCCTACAATTACTTCATCTTAGCTCTATTTGTTCTACCTCAAACCTAGGGCTCTTAGCCCAATTGATCTCCTATTTTTCCAACTTAGGTTTAATCTCTTCACTTTTATATCATTAACCATCATTACAGAAATCACAAGAAAAAATAAGAATTTACATATTCACCTCACACATGTGCACAATGCAGCGGCCACTTATGGATGTGGGCCTCGACTGCAGACACACCATCCTTATTCTTGCAAAGAGAGAAATTTCAATAATCTAACATGGTCGAAAACATGGTCATTACAAGTTACAACCATGTTAATCTGGTTGTTTAGATCACTTGGGAGGTGAGCACTGGATGTTCAGCCATTGTTGCCTTACAATATATTTTTGCCAAAAGAATCACCTTAGGTCCACATTACATGTCCTCTTCTTTAATGTTCCTTTTATATCCACAGAGCATTTCTTCTTCTTTCTCACTTCCCTTAGATCCACAAAGCATGTCTTCCCCTTGCACGTTCCCTTGGTAATGAGTTTTTTCCTCAAACATGTTCAATCAATTCTATTATCTTCAATTCACACAAGAATCCCTTGCCTACTCTAGACATGATTGAGTAGACTAGCCACTCAGTAGACTCCCAGTTAGCACGGTGTTAACAAGCACATCTCGCTACTAGATGGAGTTCAAAAGCATAGTTTTCCCTCTACAGATTTTTTAACCATAGACTTGAGATCATTATGTTTCGTAGTAAATGAAATTGTAAACAATTCAA
>JASDQU010946947.1:23853-50554 GCA_032191745.1 Picea mariana
AGTAACAATGGGAATTGCTGCCCTGGATTGTTGACTATATAATCCCCTGGACCCCTGGATGCAAAGAAAACAACAAGTGGGAGAATGTTGGGTATGTGTTATATTCTTTGCATGTGTGTGTGTGGGTGTGTCATATATGACAACTGCGTTTGACGATCCCTCATACTAGTGACCTGTTTATGTCATGTGCGTCGGGCGCTTTCCTAGGGGGGTCCCAGGGAGGGGCAAATGCCCCCCCTGGTTACGGGTAGCATTTAGGGCAGAGCCCCAAATTTGTTTTTTTTTCGGCATTTTTTTCTATTTTGAGCCGATTTTGCTATTTTGAGCAGTTTACTAAAATTAATCTTGGTTTTAGGGATTAGGGTTTTGGTATCTACGAAATACCTAAAAATATTGTATATATTGTATAGTGAATGGTGAAATTTGATATAATGAATATAAGAAAGGTTTTCCCGGTTGAGGGTTTCCGGTATAAATCTCTGTGTACTATGTGAATGAGCCATTGATTAAATTATGTTTTTCTTAAGAATCTATATGCATTGCTTTACTTCACAGGTTTAAAACTAACAAAAATCACATGAACACACCACAAAAGAATATAAATATGCAGAAAAACAAAGAGAGAAGATAAAACAAGAGTTGACAGAGGTCAAGCAGGTCTTGGAGAAAATACAATTTACCCATGCGCAACACAAAGGGGAACACAACAAAAACAGACAGTGCAAGAACATGACATGCCAACACAGATTTAGGAGGAGACAATACATATAACAGAACTGGCAAGTGAATATTTTAGCACTACTAAAGATATACTGCAAGTGGACAAAAAGATGGCACAGAAACAAGTCAATGATGTAGAACTGATGGAATTGGTATTGGCTAAGATCCAAACAAAAGAGCTATATAAGTTACAGATTAGTGTGGCACAAGAAGTACAATCCAAAGTCAGGAAAGACGTAACCAACTTGGAGACAACCAAGGAAGAGAAGGAATTTCTAGAGGCAATTCTCAAAGAGGTGCAGATCAAATGGGAGGAGGAAAAACAATGCACAGAAAAACTGGAGCAGAGACTTGAGGAAGTCCTTCAAACGATCCTAGACAATGCACTAGTAGGAGAACTCAACACAGAAGAAAACATCAAGAGGATAACATAGACGATGGAGGGGTATAAACATAATATAGTAGAATTGTTTGGGAAATTGGCACCCACCACCCCTCTAGAAGTCAGATCATAAAGGGAGCAATAGACAATGTAACGCACATATAGTTTTCCATGAAAGTCAAATAAGTAGAAGATATCTACGAAAGAATCGTGCAGATATGGACAAGCCTGACACAAGAAGAAGGTATCCAGTAGTTGGATTGGAGGGAAGAAAAGATAAACATCGCAGTCCATGATTTAAAACAAATATAAAAGACGATGAACATCTTAGAATGGTTAAAAAGTGTGCAAGAGATGAAAAACCTCCAAGCAAATTTGAAGACAATCCAAGAAGAACGACAGACAAGATAGGCTCAGTTGGAGCCAATTCAAGAGCAAGATGAGAAGATGATAGCAGATCCAGAAACAAAGAGAGGAATACTGGTGTTAGCGCATAAACTTGTCAAGGTCTTGTGAGTCTGTGGTTTCTACCTAGGTATGTAATTTTTGCCTGTTTCTCTCCTTTTGTAGAACCGATCGTAAGTTTTCATCTCGGCTCGTAGCTTTCATTTTATTGTCTTCACTTGTTTGATATACCTAGTATTTTATTTAGCATCTTCTCTGAGAAATATCAGCCCTTAGCCTTAATGTTCTCCATATGGTAGATCACTTCTCTCTTTGCCTCCATCGTTGGTCATTTTATTTTCCCAAGCCCTCAGCCAGTCATCCAAGTAATTGTTCATAGGCCATAGTCGTGAGCACCAAGTGCAATATTTGAAGAGGTATAATATAAGTGTAAATCAAGTGAGCAAGCAAGGTTAGTTTTCAATGGTGAAAATCCACCAGGAAGATCAGATCAACGACGGTTGGGTGATTAGGATCTTGTAGTTGCACGAAATATAGCGTTAGAGGTCTGAAATCATGAGGTCCATCCTAGCTGTTGGTGCTTGAAATGGAACATGGTGCACAATCAGTGCTTCGTGGTTTCACAAGATGGAGTGGTCAAGGAGTAGATTCATCAGAACTCGTGAAATACGAAATCGGAAAAAGATCACAACCGTTGATCAAAAGAGAGAACTGGACCGTTGGATCAGCTTTTCTCAATTTCGCGAGTTGGGAAAGTAAGAGGGAAGAGTCTTGAAGACTCACGAAGCGTGATGTCTCGAAATGACGATGTCGTCTAGGCTGTCCGATCAGAGGGGGCGTGTGTCACCCAATCCGAGCTTTGCAATTTCATGACTCAAAGGTTTGAGCATAGAACACAACATGAGTTCACAATACAGGAAATTGTGACGCACCTGGGATAAGCATGAGGTCATGGCCCAAGGTCATGCGGGGCAAGGAAAAAAGATGCACCAAGGAGTAAAGCATCCTAGTCGGTCACTGAGAAAGATTTGCATGGTCTCGAGGAGCCATAATTGACTCAAAGGAGTCATGAGCTTGCCTATAAAATTCACGGGTGTCAAGTCTCACCTTGATCCCGAAGAAAGTAGTTAATGAAAATGAGGAAGGTGGTTGAAGCATTGTTTCACCACATAAATGGAAAGCATGGAAAATCTGGCCATGGAGGGAAGATTGTTAGCTGAAAGTTCCCTATCATGGATTTTCTTGTGAAGCCCATACCAATTTGATCTTGCGTCTAGCAGAAGAATACAATCACATCCTGACAGAAGAAAATGTAGACGTCAAGCCTTGAATGCAATGACCAGAGTGTGCTTCTGAAGAGAGAAAGTTGTTTTGAGTATAAATACTCATTTTTGATATTTTGTTATGGTCGATAGTAGAGAAAAGCTCTCGAATTGTAAAGTCTTAATGAAGCTTCTGATTTTCTCTCTATGTATCCGTGTTTGAGACTTCTTGTTTTTTGGCAATCAAATTTATTACTCCCTGGCAATCAAATTTATTACTCCCTCTTGTTTCCTTCTGATGTTGAAAGAGTTCATGATTTACTGATTCGCTTGAATTATTGTGACTGTATTATGATGGATGTTCGATTGTAGTGCTATTATAATTCCTTTCAGTTTCTTTATGATTTGAACTCAAGAAGATCTTGAGTTTGAGTTTTTCTTCTTTGGGCTGCTGGAAGACTCGATATCCATGATAGGAGGAATACTGAAGTATTCCTCCTACTCACCCTTACTACAACCTACTGATTGAAATTAAACCAAGACCTCACTTGCTTGTGCATATCAGTCTAATTTCTCTAATTTAGGACAATATTATCTAGATATTGCACCCATTTGACCCTCTTTTAACCAACCTGTGACATAAAATACTGATGGGTATTGGGATTACCTCTACAACAATCCAAAGGTGAATTTTGGTGCTAACATTTCTGGCGCCCTTGTCGGGGATGAAATTGAAGATTTTCCCTGGGATTGAACGACAAAGCTTACTAGTTCTAAAGGTGCATCAGAACTTAGTACATCAAAGATTGCAATTGTGCACCTGGCGACTCCATTATGGTGACTGCATTGATGCAAATCCAGTGGCGAATCCATTGTTTCAGTTGTGGCTTCTAAAGGAAGACACACGAGGTCTACCCCATAGTTTCCTTTAGCAACACCTGAAGCTGACCCAGAGAAAATTGTCAGAAAGGGAAAGGCCCCTCGAGAAGGTACTTCTACTGCTTAACCAAGTATTTATGATATTTTTCACTGTCCTCCTTTAGAAACTCCGATAACTGCTTCTCATTCTCCTATTATACCGTCTATTGGAGTTTTCCAAAGTTTAAAGTTTGGGAGTGTTCCTGTTGAGTTTTCCCCTACTGGTCTGGATTTGGAGGGAGAAATCCTTGTCACTCCTCTCTCCCTTGAAGTTGTACCTTGGTCTAGACCCCAGAGCTCGAAAGATTTTCCCACTCCAGGTTTTATTACTCCTCCTCCTGTTAGATTTACTAATTTGGTAGAAAGGGAATCCTCTTTTCCTTCAGGCCCTGTAGCCTTTTCTCCAAATCCTCTAATGTTTCCCTTTCCTCCCGAAAGTTCAGTTTCAGTCTCCCCTGTTTGAACCCCTTCCCCTCCTAGTTCTCCTCCACCTACCATCCCTATGGCAAGTGCTAATCCTCTTAGGAATAGAATGGATTCCATAGTGGTTGCAAGATATTCCCCTTTAGTCCTACCTCAGCCAATGAATGCTCTCCCTACTGAAGATTACCTAAAGTATATGCCCAAGTTCACGGGAGAAGAAGACATAACTATTGAAGAGCACTTTGCTGCCTTCTATAGTTATGCAGACAATCTGAATATTGAAAATGAAGATGTCTGGATGAGAGTCTTTGTCCAAAGCCTTGATGGTGAGGTTAGGAAATGGTTTAGGGGATTGAACCCTGGATCCATCGTTGGGATTAAAGATTTGGATGATGTTTTCTTGAGAGAATGGGGGGATAAAAAAGACTTTATGTATTATATTATAGAGTTTGGGGTTCTAAAGAAAGAGGAGGGAGAATCTGTCTTTGACTTCTCCAAAAGGTTCAACAAAATGTACAATAAGATCCATGCTAAGATAAAGCCTATAAAAGCCTCTGCCAAGATTACCTATTCTAGTGCTTTTGACCCTGATTTATGGCTCTTGTTGAGAGAGAGAAGAGATACTTCCTTGGCTCATATGCAAGATGTAGCCTTGGAAGTAGATTCTAATGTATTGGCAGTAAACTGACTCAGGAATAAGGCTGAGAGAGAAATACATAGGGGAAGATCTGAAGCCTCCACCTCCATTTCCTCTGCTTCCCCCCCTCAAGTGGATGAAGTAACCAAGTTACTAAAATCAATTTCAACTAGGATGGAAAGATTGGAAATAGAGGGGAAGTAAACATACATAAATCCTCAAAATGCTGATAACAGAGCCAATTTTAGAAGACCAAACAATTCCCCTCTTATACTCCAGAGAGAGCCCAGAAACAGAGAGAGATGATCAGAAAATCCGAACACCTCTCTAGAATAACCTAGTTGTTGATGAACAGAGGGAGGAAGAATATCTTGATCCTGAAATCCATTGTCTTGAAGATACTTCCCCATTTCCCCATTTGATTCAATCTGCATACGAGGAATCCCTCATGAACAGTCAAATAAATGAGCTAAGTAAGGGCGAGAAGGCCTATAGTAATCCCAATAAATACAATCTCAGGTCTAAGAAGAAAGAAGGGAAGTCTGATGCCCCTGATCAACCTTCTAGAGAAGAGAAGCCTGCTAAAGACGTAGAAAACAACAATAAAGAAAAGAAATCTCAGAACCCCTCACCGATACCCAAAGACCCTATCCTAGAAGTGAGAGAAGTTATGAAACCGCTTTCTTCTTTCAACTTTGAGCATGAAATGAAAAATATCAGAATTCCTGTGCCCCTTTCAGAGCTAGTCAAGCATGAAGATTTCAAAAAAGTCCTCTCTAAGTTGTTGCAGTCTGAGCCATCTTGCCATTCCACAGACTCAATAAGTATTCAAGATCAAAAGCTACTCGTCATCTTGGGTCCTATGGTAGAATATAGAGATGATTCATCCCCTCCATTCTATACATCACTGAACATACATGATAAAGTGTTGCATAATTGTTTGATGGATTCAGGGGAATCTCATAATATTATGCCCAAAACTGTCATGGAAGAACTCGGGTTGGAAATCACAAAGGCTTATCATGATTTGTATTCTTTTGATTCAAGGAGAGTGCAATGTCTTGGGGTCATCAAAGATCTGGTCATGACCTTGTTCCGGTTTCCCATGAAGAGCATGGTCATGGATGTTCCCCCCAAGTTTGGCATGCTCTTTTCAAGGTCTTGGATAAAATACTTGGGGGAACCTTGCATATGGACCTCATATATGCCACCATTCTAGTGTTCGGAGGGGAGCATAGGAGACTATACAGAGAAGCTCATTTGGCCTACATTATTAGTGATGAAGCGAACCCCACCAATCATCCCATCTTTTCCCTTGACATTAATTTGGGATTAAGCTTATTGCAGCTCACTGATACCCCTGAACCTCCTCTCGATATCAGAAAGTCCACTACTCTCTGTGAAGATTCTCCTCCAATTTCCTCTGTGTGGAAAATGTTTTTTGATGGAGCCTCTTCTAGAGAAGGTGATGGTTTTGGAGTAGTTTTTGTTTCCCCTGCTCAGGAAATCATATATTTTTCATACAAATTAGAATTTGAAATTAGCAATAATGTGGCAGAGTATGAAGCTCTTGTTTTAGGCTTGAGGGTTGCAAAGGAAATGGGGATCGAAGAGATATCAGTGTTTGGTGATGCTGAGTTAATTGTCTAGCAGATCATAAATGATTATCAGTCCAAACATCCTAGGATAAGGACTTACATGAATGAAGTGTGGGACCTAACTGGCAATTTCTTCTCAGCCTTCAACATTTCATTTATTCCAAGAGAGGAAAATACTATGGCTGATTCTTTGGCTGTCTCAACGAGCTAGTTCAGGGTCCCACTGCCACCTAAGTTCAGGTATGATGTTGAGATTATATATAGGCCATCTATACCTGATAATATCAAGCATTGGAAGGTGTTCGAGGAAGATCTTGAAATCATAAAATTTCTTGAGTCTATTGATGAGTTCTCTACATTACACATTGATTAGGATCATGATCCCGAATGTGACCCTCACTTTGATGTATTTCTAAATAAAATTGCTAATCACCATATTATTCAACTACTTAGAAACCACATTCCAAAGGGATAGTTCCTTTAGAAAGGTTGTTCAATGGGAACGATGTGGCAGCAAAGGTTAAAGTCTCAAATAATGATGCTGATGTGGTTGAGTGAAATATTGGCACAGGGAAGGATCCTAAATTTGTCAAGCTATCAAGAAGCCTGTCAAGGGAGTAGAGGACCGAGTATGCTAAGTTATTAAAAGAATTTGCTGGTGTGTTTGATTGGACCTATGAAGACCTCAAAACATATGACACCAGCGTCATCAAGCATAAGATCCCATTGAAAGAGGAGGCCAAACCATTTAGGCAGAAATTAAGGCAAATAAATCCTATGATGTTGCCTATTATGGAAAAGGAGGTAAAGAAGTTACTGGATGCCCAAATCATTGTCCCTTTGAGATATTCTAAATGGGTGGCCAAACTGGTCCCGGTGGGGAAAAAGAATGGAGAGATCAGACTCTGTGTTGATTTCAGAAATTTGAACAGAAGCTCAAAGAAGGACAATTACCCGTTGCCAAATATGGAACACATATTGTAGAGGGTGACTGGTGCATCTAGGATTTCCATGATCGATGGATTTTCTGGCTACAATCAGATCTTTGTCCTGCCTGAAGACCAAGAAAATACAACTTTCACCACTCCTTGGGGCATATTCATGTATGCCAAAATGCCCTTTGGATTGATGAACGAAGGAGCAACCTTCCAACGAGCCATGGACATCGCCTTCATTAAAGAAAGAGATAAATTTGTGGTCCTGTATCTGGATGACATAACGGATCTGATAAAGAGCATTACTGTCATCTGAGGAAAGTCTTCTGGAAATGAAGAAGGTTTGGTCTCTCCTTAAATCCCAAGAAATCATTGTTCGCCGTGAAGGGAGGGAAATTACTGGGACACATAGTATCAGCTGAGGGAGTCAGGATTGATCCCAATAGGGTGGAAGCTATTCAAGTGTTGTCATTTCCCGATCCAAGAAGGAAGTTCAGTCCTTCCTGGGAAAACATAATTTTCTGAGAAGGTTTGTTTCCAATTTTGCTGAATTGGTGAAGCATATCACAACCATGCTCAGGAAGGGGAATGAAGTAAAATGGATGACCCAATCTAGAGAATCCTTCAACCAAATTAAAGGGGCATTGACTGAAGCACCTGTGCTACTTAGTCCTGATTATTCCAAGGATTTCTTGATCTTTTCCTTTGCCTCATTTGATACAATGGAAGCTATTTTACTACAGAAAAATGTTGAAGTGTTGGAGCAGCCTATTTCATTTTTCAGCAAAGCATTAAGAGACACATGGGTCAGATATGATATCATGAAGAAGCAGGCCTATGCCTTGGTAAAAGATCTCAAAGATTTCAGATTCTATGTTTTGCATTAAAAAATCATTGAGTATGTTCCTTCATCTTCTGTGAAAGACATTCTCATTCAGCCTGACATAGATGGGAGAAGGAGCAAGTGGATTACCAAAATCCTCGAATTTGATCTAGAAATAAAACCTACCAAGATAGTTAAAGGCCAAGGTTTAGCCAAGTTGTTGGATGAATCTAATTGTAAAGCTTTAGGGGTTAACTTCATCAACACTTTCTTAGAAAACCAGCTGGCTGAAGCGTTTGATAAAATTCCTCGAGACAACCCTCCATTAGCATAATGGACTTGGTACAAAGATATTATATATTTCCTGCAGGAGCTAAGGCCCCTTGACGGTATGGGAAAGAGTAAGGAAATATATTTAAAACTCAAAGAAATCAAATATTTCCTTATTGACCAGGTCTTCTTTTGGAAGAACCCTCTAGGAGTGCTTCTAATATGTTTATACCCATAAGAGGCCCAAAGGATTATGTTTGATTTTCATGGCAGCCTGTGTGGGGGACACCATTTCTGGAAAACTACGACCTACACAATTCTCAAGGTTGGGTATTACTAGCCTTCTCTATTCACTGATGTCTGTACAAAAATTAGAGCTTGCATCAAATGCCGGAAATTCTTTGGGAAGCAACAACTCAAGCCTCTACCACTTAAGCCTATAGAAACTTCAAGACCTTTCCAACAATGGGGTCTTGACTTCATTGGGGAAATTCATCCTGCTTCAAGCGGTCAACACAGGTGGATCTTGACTACAACATATTACTTCACCAAGTGGATAGAGGCTATCCCCACAAGGAACACTTCCCATAGGGTGATAATTGGTTTTATGGAGGATATTATAGTAAGGTTTGGTTGCCCGACTAGAATCGTCATTGAAAATGTTGCATCCTTTAAGGCTGAACCAATGATCAATTTTTGTGAGAAGTTCGGGATTGCAATGATCCACTCTACCCCCTACTATCCCCAAGGCAATGGATTAGCAAAATCCTCTAACAAAATCCTGGTAAAGATCATCAAAAGACTGCTAGAGGATAACAAGAAAGCATGGGATTCAAAGCTCAAATTTTCTCTGTGGGTTGATAGAGTGACAACAAAGTGGTTCTTGGGCATCTCTCCTTTCTAGTGTGTATATGGGATTGAAGAAGTTTTTCCTTCTCAGATCGGCAAAGTTCTTCCAAGAATGCCAGGAAGAGCCATATGACATGATCAAGAGGATTCATCAGTTGATAGAAATGCAACAGACTAGAGAGCAGATAACGAGAAAAGCACATGACCATCAGTAAAGGATCACGCAGGCATTTGACAAGAAGAGCAGTAAGGAGGATTTTCAGCTGGGAGATCTGGCACTCAAATGGGATGTGCCTAAGTAGGAAAAGGGAAAGCGTGGTAAATTCTAATCCCTTTGGATCGAACCCTTAAAAATCTCCAAGAGGTTCTCAAATAACACTTACAGGTTGTAGAATTTGGAGGGAGATGAAGTTTTTGGTGGACCTGTAAATGGGCACTTCCTAAAAATGTTTTTGGTTTAAAGCCGCAATGAGCTTCCCACCAATGTAAATACCATCTTTGTTTTACATTTATTTTGTTTTTAATAGGAGACTCCATAACCCAAAGCACGACACTGGAGTTGCGTGCTCTTGACAGCTCGCAAGGAGAATTTCATCCCCTATGGAGCCAAATGTTAGCGCATAAACTTGTCAAGGTATTGTGACTCTGTGGTTTCTACCTAGGTCTGTAATTTTTTTCTGTGTCTCTCCTTTTGCAAAACCGATCGTAAGTTTTCCTTTTGGCTCATAGCTTTCAGCTGTTTGTCTTCACCAGTTTGATATACCTATTTTCTTTAACCACTTTCTTGAGAAGTATCGACCATTAGCCTTCATGTTTTCCCTAAGGTAGATCAATTCTCTCTTTGACTCTGTCGCTGATCCTTTTGTTTTCCCGACCCCTTAGCCAGTCATCCAAGTAATTGTTCATAGGCTGCAGTCATGAGCACCAAGCACAATATTTGAAGTGGTCTAATATAAGAGTAAATCAAGTGAGCAAGCAAGGTTAGTTTTCAATGGTGAAAATCCACCAGGAAGATCAGATCGATGACGATCGGGTGATCAAGATCTTGCAATTGCATGAAATATAACGTTAGAGGTCTAAAATCGCGAGGTCCATCCTAGTCGTTGGTGCTGCAAAGGACACATGGTGCGCAATCAGTGCTTCATGGTTGTGTGAGATGGAGCAGTCAAGGAGAAGATTCACCAAAACTCGCGAAATACGAGATCGAGAAAAGATCACTGCCATTGATCAAAGGAGAGAACTGGACCGTTGGATCATCTTTTCACAATTTTTTGAGTCGAGAAAGTAAGAGGGAAGATTCTTGAAGACTCGCGAAGCATGATGTACAGAAATTCTGATGTCTTCTAGGCCATCCAATCAAAGGGGATGTGTGTCACCTGATCCGAGCTTCACGATTTCGTGACTTGGAGGTTTGAGTATAGAAAACAACATGAGTTCGCGATACACGAAATCGTGACATGCCTGGGATAAGCACAAGGTCATGGTCCGAGGTCATGCGGGGAAAGGAAAAGAGCTTCACCAAGGAGAAAAGCACCTGATTTGGTCACCGAGAAAGATCTGCATGGCCTTGAGCTGCCAGAATTCACTCAAAGGAGTCGTGAGTTCGCTTGGAAAATTCACGGGTGTCAGGTCTCGCCTTGATCTCAAAGAAAATAGTTAATGAAAATGGGGAAGGTGGTTGAAACCTTGTTTCACCACATAAATGGAAAGCATGGAAAATTTGGCCGTGGAGGGAATACTGTCAGCCGAAATTTCCCTATCATGGATTTTCTTGTGAAGTCCATACTGATATGATCTTGCGTCTGATAGAAGAATACAAGTGCAGCCTAATAGAAGAAAATGCAGACGTCAAGCCTTGAATGCAATGACCAGAGTGTTCTTTTGAAGAGAGAAAGTTGTTTTGAGTATAAATACTCAGTTTTGATATTTTGTTATGGTCGATGGTAGAGAAAATCTCCCAAATTGTAAAGTCTTAATGAAGATTTTGATTTTTTGTCTATGTATCTATGTTTGAGACTTCTTCTTTAATGACAACCAACTTTCTTACTCTCTCTTGTTTCCTTTTGATGATGAAAGAGTTCATGATTCACTGTTTCACTTGAATTATTGTGACTGCATTATGATGGATGTTCGATTATAGTGCCATTATAATTCCTTTCAGATTCTTTATGATTTGAACTCAAGAAGATCTTGATTTTGAGTTTTTCTTCTTTGGGCTGTTGGAAGACCCGATGTCCATGGGAGACCTCTACATTTTCTCACCAAAGTCTTCCTCCAACTCACCCTTACTACAACCTACTGATTGAAATTAAAACAAGACCTCACCTGATTATGCATATCAGTCTAGTTTCTCTGAGTTAAGATGATATTATCCTGATATTGCACCCATTTGACCCTCTTTTAACCAACCTGTGACATAAAACAATGATGGGTATCAGGCTTACCTCTGCAACAATCCAAAGGTGAATTCTTTTGCTAACAACTGGAACATGCACATTCAGAGAGTATAAGAGTGTTGGATGAGCACATAACAGTGAAGGTGATGGAAAACCCTGATAGAAAAGAGTGTGCATGTGAAGAAACAAGTTGATGCACTCACAAATAAATTCCAGACCTTGGAGAAGTCTGTGCAGGAGGTACATACGACCTGAGTGGCTCAATACAAGCCACATGTTAGTGTTGTGGGCCTATTGGAGAAGGAAATTTTGAGGTTTAGCATAGTAAACAAGATAGAAGGGACCAAAGCAAGTAGTGCACACCAGGAAACAAAGGAAAGTAGTAAGACAAAGGACAAAGAAAGCATCGCACTAGGAAATTAAGGAAGATCAACATAGAGTCAAAGCAATGAACGATTGGATCGAAGACCAACCACGCAGAAGGAGTTAGAAAGTGGACAAATGGAGTCCACTTAGAATTAGGGTTTTGAGTCATAATGTAATGGTTTTTTCCCACTGTTTTTATAAATAGAGGATGTATGAGGTATCTAAGGGTACCTTGTGTTTTTGATGATAAATTGAGGTAGAATAACTATAGCTTTTGAGAGTCTTTTTGAATTTAAGTTACAATACTAGTTCATAGAGATATGGAGCTTAGATGGTGTCAGTTATGAAAGGTATGGATTGTATCTAAGGGTTAGTTCACAAATTGTGGAGCTTGATGCGATGCTGGTAAGCCTCATGGACCATTAATAACCTATGATGTAATGCACACACCACTATTTTGATGAAAAATAATAAATAAGAGGAAGATCTTTGTGGACGTAGCCTGGGGGGTGAACCATGGTAAAATCATGCGTTTTAATGTGTCTAAATGATGTTTTTTGTTGTTTCTACAATTATGAATAAATGATGAATGGTTAAAATAATATTTTCTAGTGCGTAGTACTAATAATGTAGAATGAGCTAACTGTTAGATCTAGATGAATGGTATAATGAGGTGCATAATATGATACATGTTAAAGTGAAAGTAGAAGAAGTAAAATGGACATTCCCAATCCCTTCCATGACTACAAACATCTGTGTCCTTCAGTCACCCATAAGTCATCTCAGGTGAAATTGCGTTGTGCATTCTATGCACAGTGTTTCCTTCAGGTTTACCAGAAGGGCCGATGGTTTCTATGTTTTTTTGGGAAAACTAAGGTAGAACTCGGGTCATCCCATAACATCCAACAAGGACCAACCATGCAATGAATGGGTCTGGAGCAGTTCTGTTCCAATTGGAGTCAAGAGGTATATTAAGAGTGACAAATGTGCTATGGGTGCCAGAACTCAAGAGGAGTGTGATCTCAGTTTCAGTGACTGAGAAGAAGGTATTTGACGTAGCGTTCCAATATGGAAAGGCATTGATCAAGACCAAAGGATATATCTCAGACAAATTGGTTGTCTCTGGATTTAGAAAGAGTAAATTGTATAGGATAAAGGGCCATCCTATGCAAGCAATGGAAAACAACAAAGTGAAAAATAAGGAGTAGGTAGTGCCGAAGGTTGCGAAGATTAGAGGGAGTCAACCATCATGTTCATGTGGCAAGGATGAACCTTCCAAGTCTGTATAGAAGGATTCATGGTACGATATGGCCATGCAGGATGATCAGGAGCAAGATGCTTCTAGGAGCATGTTTAGAGGTAGTGAGTCTTCAAAGACAGGTCAGATCATGATGGTAGGGATAACTTGTGTGTTATATGGAGCAACCAATCATGTGGATTGGTGAGCAGGCATGGTAGCGAATATAGATCCAACTCTAGGGTGGAGAAGTAAATTCCTCTCTAAGAGGGAGTTTTGATGTTAGTGGTAGCATCAGACAGGTACTTTTACATTGGCTTGTGTCTAGCATTTGGAAGTTGTTGAAAGCCTTGTGTGCGTTTACTTTAGTTAAAATGAATTAATTAAAGAAAACATGTCTTTTAGTGAATTGATTTATTTAAGGAACATGCTTAACATGCAACACATAATCTAAATCTCAAGTGAGTGTGATAAGTAATATTACCCATAGATCACTTTGGAGATTAGAAATAGATTGTAATTAATGATTATAAAAGCAAGGCTAGGGTGAAAGAGGAAGATACTTTTGATGAGATATCAAAGTGAGATACTTGTGTGAGATACACTTGTGAGAGACTTTGGTGAGAGATCAAGGTCAATAATTTTGTTGATATGCCAAGGTCGAGGATAGAAAATAAAGACTTTTTCTTACATGAGTGTGAGGAGATATCACAGGTTCGATGGAGATATTTCATCCTAGTGTTGATTCCAAGAGAGTTGGATCACAAAGAAAAATGATTCAATATCTTGGATAGGTGGAGAAACAATTCCATCTAGAGATCATACAGGTCAAGGAGAAGAGAGAGTGGAGACAACCGTAGGTGGATTTCAGAGGATAGAATCCATAGGAAAGCGTAGCACCATACATAAGTGTCTATACGGGTTTCCATACATGTACATGATTAATAGTGGAGACAATAGCGCATGTACATGGTTCAATTGAAGGTGAATCATTTATACCTCAAAAAGCGTGTTGTTCAAGGGTCGTACGACAAAGCATACTTGGCTAGGTTTTTCTATATTTGTATTTCTCTTAGTGGGAAGAGAGAGTGCACTTGACATACATGAGGCTAGGAGGGTGCACGACATGTGCATGCATGAGATACTCTCCACTCCAATTTTCTAAAATAGTTAACTAATGATCGCATGGACAGTTAACTAGGACTAGGTGGCAGTTCACTATGGTTTCTATCAGTGTGTGTCCACATCTCTCTAGAAGACTACTATGGCACATTAGTTTGAGCATGTAGCTTATATATATTGTAAATTATTCACTCTTTGAGTGAGGACTGTGTGGAAAACAATTCGTTCATTCTTTCTCTCCAATTCTTCTCTTCGTCTCTCAACTTTGAAAGTTTTGTGTTCATTGTTGCTAGCTAGATTGTTTTTGTAGGTTTCACTACAATTTCACATGGTATCGAAGCTCACAGGTTCTAGGAAGAAGGCACACAAACAATCATTTGTAGGTATAGAAAATTGAAGAAACCACAAAGATTGGAATTAATTTCACTGTTAGCATTTCTTATGCCATACAATTACTTTGATTGGAAGCCAAAGATTATACTTCTTATAAGAAGTAGAGGCTTATATTGAATAACCATGGAAAAAAAAACAAAGCATGTTGAATTTTCTTGAGCAGATTCAACCCTTGGCACACACTAATACCATGTTGATGTTTCACCACTTTACTCAACACTCTACAATTAGCTCAAAATAAAATCACTTTATCTACTAAAAGCACAACTGAGTAATCAACTAAACATGCAATGAAAACATAAACAAGGAAACCAAATCAAACACATAATAACAGTGATATTTTTGGGTATAAACCCCTGGAAAAAACTTGAAAGGAAAACCATTCCAATGATTCTTTTATTAAGGTCAAATCAGGGCTCTCGTAACAGGGAAAATGGCCCACTGAGAGAGTTGTACACTACAAAAAAAACTGGAAACTCCTATGCTATTGTACAACCTTTTTTGACACATTTTCCGAGGCATACACTATTCGACCTCTTTCAATCCATGTATATACACAATTCGACCCACTGTGAGTAACATATTTGTGTAAAATTCCGTATGACAAGCTCCGTACGACCCAAATTTTTCCTGTGGATTCTGTTGACTGAAACCCACCTACCACTGCTTCTTCTCTCTCTCCTCCTTGAGTTGTATGATCTCTAGACGAAAGTCCTTCTCCACCTATCCTATAATACCCTTGTTTCCCCCATTTTGTAAATATAACTATAACTGTCCAAGAGCTTATGGAAGCCTAAATATGTGTGAATGTTTGATTTAATGAGCCTTTGTATAAAAGGGTCAATGTATAAATTTTCTGTTATTAATAGAAATTGGATATGTGTTGCACAACTAATGAAAGGGGGAAGTTTTCCAATATAGACCATGGATTCTATGAGAGAGATGGTGAGGGAAACCAAGAATGGTTGAGATGACCCTCACCAAACTAGTACCTACTAGGTGTAATTGCTCAACAGTCCTCTGACCCAGAAATGAATTACTAGTTGTTGACGACGATTTTTGTCAACAAGACTTAGCCGGAAAAATGTTGCCAGGATCCCTCTCCAGTCACACTACTTGCACAAAGTTTCGATTTTTATTGTTAAATATTGGCACATTGTTCTTTCTTGCGCAAAGTATCGCATGCTCCCGCTGAGTTACCCCTACACATTCAAAGGAGGTTACATGATCATTCAAATAAAAACAAGTTCATTACAGGTTACCAACGTAGGATTCCTGTCGAAATTATCATAACTCTTAACCTTTTACTAAACGTGTCCTTCTCCCATTCCTCTCATTGCTTACACTCTCATATTATCCACACTGACACCATATGTTTTAAACCCACCTACAGATCTCCTGGTTGTCATATACATAGATAAAGACATAGAGAAAGTTTAGAAGCCAACTAAATTCATATCATATATCTATCAAATATTTCACTTCTTTATTGCTACATCATCCGCTTACCAAAGATGGCCCTCATGCCTCTTTATACAACTAAAACTTTGTTTTAGTAAAAAAATTCCATGCCATTGCAAGTTATGACCTTAACTTTATCCCTAAAGTAAAATATATCATTCTTTTCACATGACATCTTATTTTTATTATTTTAATCAAGATGTTAGTCTCCACTTTATTAAAAGGGGGTAATGGAACTATTGATGGTCAAGGTGCCATTTGGTGGGAATTTTTTCATAACCATATAGTTAATTTCACTCAGCCTCACCTTTGGAGCTGTGAAGCTCGACTGGAATTGAAATCACAATTTAACATTTTTAAATTCACTATTTTGGAATATAGCAGCAATGTACGAATCCAGAACATGACACCATCTGGCTCACCTAATACCTATGGAATCGATCCAGATTCCTGCGCTGATGTCTGCATTGAAGATTGTTACATTAGCACCCGCGATGTTGCAATTGCTATAAAGTAAACAACTATCAATGTAAGGACGTCTGCAGGAAGAGGAGGTTATGTAAAAGGACCATTGTGATAAACAATCTCGCGTAAGCTTGCAGAGATGAGGTTTCAAAGAAGTGAAAGGAAAAAATTGAGAATTGGTTCATCCACTGGTTGCTGACTCGGCGCCCCACTTGATTTAAGAACATTCGCATGAATTTTAAGACCGATATCAACAAGGATTTTTATTTGAGGGTACAAGCACAAGAGGAGTTCGCTTGCAACTCCATAAAATGGAAGATTCTGCAGAAATATATGAAAAATATTTAAGTGTTATAGAATTGCAGAATACATCAAGTGATTTGTATGACAGTAACAATGGTTCTACGTGTGGTCCAAGAGTGCAGCAACTGCACATTGATCAATTTGATGGGCAGAAATGCGATTCAGAGAATATCAGAGAAAATGAAGATTCTGCACCTGAAGATTTGTCAACACATATGGCTCGTGGAATTGATGGGTTGTATTGTCTAAAACATGATCAAATTGTAGATTCTTCCTTTGTTTCTAATTCTGTGAAAGATGTTAAAATCATTTCTGTTAGTCATGACTTTAACATCAACGCCTCTGCATTCGTGTACAAATGGGCTATTCATAAATGAGGAACCTTCAAAGATAATTGAGATGTCTGCTAATTTCACACAAATATGAAATATGACACCAATCGTGTGAATGAATTCCAGCCACTGTGTCAGACCGTGACACCATCGAGCCCTATGAATTTCTACGAGAGATAAAATGTTCAATCCTAAAACGAATGATCAGACTTGGTCTAAACGATATGTATTAGATTTTAATAAACCATCAATTACATAGTAAGCTGAGAAAAGTGAAAAATCAACATCTAAAAATGATATAGGAATGCTCTAGATAATTCACTACCTGAAAAGGCTCTAGATAATTCAAGAGCTTATTTGGAGTTTGGGCCACAGATAAAGGAATCAGAACGAAACTCGTCAGAAACATTGGTGGTCACATTGCATAATGAAGATCCCAAACCCTCTAAAAACCTCTCAAACATTTTGAGCTGCAAGTCCAGCTTCTGCAATGGCGTACAATGTTGATTTGAACTCTGTCAAGGGTATTCTCGATTCAAATGTTGCAACTACTTAAGGTCATTTTAATGTTACATCGTTGATCAGTAAGTGCTCCAATGGAGGTGTTGGTTTCCCTACATCAGATACAATCCAATTTAGATTGATATTCATAACGAAGCTAGAACCCGAGAACATCATGTTTGTTGGTGAAGAAAAGAGGGGTAGTTGTGGAAGAATCTTATGGACGTTTTTCTAAACAACATATTAATGGTACAATCTTAGTTTCGAGCAAGAAAGACAGTTCATTGTATTCTCTCAACTTAGAAAGAGATATCTCTTGCCATATCTTCGTTATGAATACAGTATGGAAAGGATTATGACTACGATGCTCATGTAAAACAGTTGGACAAGATATTGCTTTCTGTGGCAAGAATGGAAGACGAACAATTGGCAGCGATTTCTCAGACATGGGGAAAACCAATTAAGTTATCTTCGATATGCTATATACAAAATCAAATGGAAAATAATTATAATACATGAAAAAAACACAACCAAATGCCACGGGACTAATAAAACAAATTAGTTTTTTAAGTAATGTGTTATGGAAAGTTTAAAATTTGGTTACAAAACTACTTAACTGAAAGAACCGTTTCCCAAAGGAGATAAAAGAAAGCACCGTTTCCCAAAGGAGATAAAAGAAAGCAGCGTACAGCCAGTTGGGGGAAGAAATTCTTAGGAAAAAATAATTTTTTTGAAGGAGATATTATCTCAGAAATAAAATTCAGAGAGAGAACTTAGGAAGATTTTTAAGAGAATAGTATGCTGTGAGTGTTGGAGGGCTTTTTCATTTCATTATTTTATTATATCTTTAGCAGAGATTGACGAAATTGTCGGCAACAGGGGGTATTGTGAAGCAGCGAAGGAGATAAACGAGGATGAGTTTGCTGGTCTTCATGAGGTAACGATTTACTTGTTTAGTTTGCTATAATAAGGATTGATTTGATTCAACGCTAATCCATTTTACTATGCAGGTTCTCTCCTTGCGATTCGCCACCATGGCTCAATTCCTTCTTTGTTCAACTTTGTTTTTCTTCTTCATGCTTGGTCTTTCTATTGTATGTTGCGTCTAGAAGGGCTAAAGACCATATACCTGGCCCTCGTCTACGCAGAGAGTTGAATATTTTGATGATTTATGATTTTGTATGCAAAGCGTTTTAATGGAAATCAGCTCTTTGTCACTCTCGATATCTCTTTGATTTTTCTTTAAAGTCCTTAGTTTTCCTCATGTTTATTTTACACTTTGATTTCAGAATAAAAAGAAATTAGATAATTTTTTAAAGAGCTAAACAAAAACATTTTATTTTTGTTTATAATCATGTGTATAAAGTTTTTAGTTTGTTAATGTGCATAATTTTTTTTATTTTTGTCTACTTTATTGTTTTTATTTTATCATTATTATTTTTAAATTACATCCTAACTTCTAAACGAAAATAAAAAATGTTATATCATCAAGAAAATGTTACTTCTCTATATTCTTCAAACTATTGTTATGTAATAATTCTTTCTTTTAATTAAATTACTTTAAATCTAACATGGTTTTTTAACTTTTCTAGCTTTTAGTTAACTTTTCTTTAATTTACTTTTTGCTAAAATAAAACAAAAACATTTCCTTTTACTTTTAGCATTTGTCTTTCCTTTATTAATTTTAATTTTATTACTACAATTGTATAAAACCTCACATAGAAATAAGTGAATTGTAAATAGACTAAAATCATAAATCAAATAAAAATTAAATATTTCTAAAAGAAAAAATTACAGGACAAAAAGATCTATGCTTGGATTGTAGGTTAGGAGAAAATTGGCTTAGATTTAATGTGAATTCTTGTTTGGGGCTTTAAGCCTAGGGTGATATTCCCACTTCTTCTCACCTAGCCCCATAGGAGGTTAAAATGTTGACGTTGGATACTCCTTAGTCTTTTGACGTCAACACCAGTCAGACTTGTACATGGAAGGACCTCCTCAAGAGTTATTGAGGAGATGGGGAAGGGTACCCATTTGTAAGGATTCCAAGCCTGACTACAAATTGGTGATTCAGACCCACACAACATCGCCGAGGAAGGAAAGAAAGGGAGTAATTCAGGGGGAAAGAGGCAGATTGACAAGGAAGAAGAGTAGATAAAACAATATCCAGAGGATAAGATAACATGTTTCGACTCTGGAGTTGAGAGAAAAGATGAGAAACAAGCTTGTTTTTTTCTTTAAGAAGCCATGGGAAGTGTCTCTCTACAAGATGATAAACGAGGCTGACAAGTGACTAAGGAAGTGCTTGCACAGACCTCCTTACTTGGTGTAGAGAAATCCAGTTTCCAAGATGCTCTGGGAGGAGGATAGCCTCTATCCGTGACTATCGTGGAGCAAGGAGAAATAATCTCTCTCAGAGCATCATGGTCTAGCTCGGGGGTGGCCAGCGATAAATCTGTTAGGAGTGGTTGTGCATGTGGTTGGGTGGACACATGCACCCCTTTCCAGTTCTAATAAGTGTTTTCATACTCTGTGTAATAAATTGGACGTGATGATAGAATGCCTATGTTTATGGTTAAGTTTTGCAGTGTTTGAACAATTACTAGAAATGCTCATTTTCTTCTGTAAACTGTTATATTTACATGGTCTTTAATTTACCTCAGTTTAGCCGCTAGAGAGTTATGGGATGTGAATCTGCAAGAGAGTGAGGCTAGGATTAACTAAAATGTCTAAGTCTTGTCGACCTTTTTATTTTACCTTAGCAGGAATGTCAATTTCAACTCTGTGGGAGAAGGGAATTTCCTTCAAACCTTCCACCCATGTGACCGAATGCTCATACCCATGGCCTTAATCAAGTCTTGACTAAGAGCTGAGTGTTTCCCAGTACCTGAATATGATCCCCATATGACCCAGGGTTGGAAACCCCTTGCTAAGCCCAAAAGGAGTGAATCTACTTTGGATTCAGGACTTATGATCCCACAAACATGGAAAATAGCCAAAGGCCGTAGTCGTGAAGTTAATCTGGACCATTGAGAATAGAGGGACACATGTCCATAGATCAATGACTATCCAGAAGTTTGGTTATTCGGCGGTATCAATGTGAAGAAATAAGGACATCCAATGTAGAATTCCAAACATCGACTCTCAACATAGAACATCGAATGTTGAACGCCGATGTTCAATGTAGAACGTCAAATTCCAAATTTTGAATTTACAAAGTAACGTAGACATTCGATCCTTAGATCCTTCAGTATCACTCTCAGTCATCGATCTAAGGACTCTGTTGAGAACCTCTCTTAACTTCCCAACCAACCAAGAACACATCGTGGAGTGACACGTTCCCCCTCTTGTCCCCTGTCAAATTTCATCCGTTGGACTAGAGCCATGGATGAGAGGCTATGTTGCAGGAGATCCTATAGTCCAGAGACTTGATACTGAGGAGGAACTTGACCAAGAATCTTCAAAGTGTGAAAACTCAGGAAATCGTTAACGACGAAGTGAATCTCGACCGTTGACAGGTAGAGGACATGTGGCATTAGATTCGTGAATCCGTAGACTTGGATCTTCGGGGGATTCACAATGTGAGGAGTTGTTAAGCTATGAATCCTAGAGTTGCGAAGTAATGAGAGTCATGTATCTATGGATCTACGTGGATAGATCTCAACCGTGAGATTTGAAAGAAGTTAGAAGGCTGGACATCTGGGGATGACGTGGCTCACTAACGTCACCCAGGGTGACTTGGACCAAAACTAAGGTGCGATGTGTTGCTGGGATATGGACAATTCACAAAACCCTTATTCCTATTAGAGCATGACATGTGTCACCCACTAATGAGGACACATGTCACCCTTGACCCTCGCTGAGTGTCAGCCTCTGGTTAGTGCCCTCTTGACCAATGTGGTTGGTGATGCAATCGAGACTCTGAGACTTCGAGATTTCAGAATATTTGGGGCGTAGTATAGTAGAGGGGCTATCAACGTCGATCGTTGATTTTCAAGCACTAAAAATTTCAACGCCGATCAAAGAAATTTTTAACGTCAATTGTCAATTACCGAACGCCGAAAACGTAGAATGTCGATCATTGAGTGTCGAACGCCGAACGTCGATCATCAAATGGCCAAGTTCACGTGGAGATATTTTGGTACTTCGAGCAATGTGCGTGCAGTAAAAAAAGGAGCGTTCAATGTCGAACACCGAATACGCCAACTAATAACACCCAAATAAATTTGAGAGGTCGTATCTTTCAACCAAGAGATCGGATTTGGGCCAGTAACAGTTGTTAGAAAGCTACAGACAAGTAGAAGAGGATGAATACCTTGGAAAGATGATTTGAGATTATTTTAACGAGCAAAAATTTGATGCCCCATCCCTAGAAAGGGTATTTATGGGTCAAGTGTGTTACAAATTCGTATCAGAGCATGACAACAACACTTGGCCTGCTTGGGATCATGCACAAGTCGCATAAAAATATTATTAGAGAAATTTATGGGGTAACACCCTAGCTTTCCCCCTTATATGAGAAACATGTATGAACCTCTACTAAAGAGAGGAACAAAACCTTCTACTATTGATAGATGCTTTGGAAATCTGCACTATATGTTGCCAATGTTTCCAAATAAAGAAGCTAACTTCACTTTGCAATAATATGTGTTATTTATGAATTGGTAGATTCGTAACTAACATAAAATGTTTTGTCATCACTCAAGCATTCAGTGAACAATGGAAAAAATACAGAGTAAGGGATGGTGACACACCATGAGTTGGGGGAGATCTCCCAAAATAGAGAGGAAAAATATGATGAAAGGAGGGTGGTGGAAACCCCTCCATATTTGGAAGAAACTGTAAGAAGCCTCATGGAAGAATTACAGAGTTATAAGGATGAAAATGAAAGGATGATAAAGGAACATGAAAAGCAGATTGAAATTAATACAGTGCTACTGCAAAGTCTATCAGATATACAAAGACAACTACAACATGGTCCAACTACCAGTCATGTGGACAGACATCATACTAAGAAAACTCCATGTCCACATGAGATACAAAAGCATGGTCCAGAAAGTGGCCACACCAAGAGGAGCACCTCAAGGAAGGCCCAACATGGAGCCAAGAAACAATCATCGGAATGTCTCTCTAAGGACAATGTCTCTCTGAGGACACTGGCAACTCCAAGGAATCTTCTAGTGGAAAAACTAGTTCCCATTCTCAGACGAGAGGAAATAAGATGAAACATTCCAAGAGTCATGACCCTAAAGAGTTCAAGAAATCCAAACCTCCCACCTTCGATGGAGAGATTAAGAAGGGGGAAGAATCAGAAGTTTGGTTACTCAATTTTAAGAAGTACTTCAGAGTCCATGACTACTCTGAAAACTTAAAGGCTCGGATAGACATTTTCAACCTGAATGGGAAAGATTCCATTTGGTGGGTGGACCTTAGGAATGTGAAAGGAATCCATGAGAATGACTTGTCATGGAAAAAATTTGAGAAATAATTTAAGAAGAAGTATCTGTCAGAAAAGTACTTTGATGGGAAGACCAAGGAGTTCTATGAAATCAAGCTGGGACAACTCACCATAGATGAGTATATCAACGAATTTCTCGAGATGATGAGGTATGTTCCCTACATAAAGGATGAAAAAGTAAAGTTGCAATAATTTATTAGTGGATTACCTTAGTCCTATTGGGATAGAATTGAGTTTGATGAGCCAAATACCTTGGAAGATACTATTCAAAAATCAAGGTGTTGCTATGAGAAATTCAAGAATAAGACAGAACCCCATGAAGATTGGAAGAAGAAAAACAATTTGGGATTCAATAAGAAGGGGTTAAAATCCTTGATATTTAAGAACCATGGGAAGAACTCCAGGATGAACCTTCCTACCAGAAGTGTGTATCATCAAAATTTTCCATCCTAGAGTGGAAATAGACCATTCAGAGTAGTTCCAAGTAATATTGATAACACAAAGAGAGAACCCTTGAAATGTTGGGGTTGTGGAGAGGAACATCTGCTGAGGGACTGTCCACATAGGAAACAAAGAAATAAGAGGGTCTACAACATCCAAGAAGCTACCACAGTGAATGATTTGTCTCAGAGCATGCCACAAATTTATGCAGCCTTGGATAATATACAAACTGACCACAAATCTTTAGTGGTCGATATGGAAGGTACGATTGCCAACCATCATGTTTCCATTTTAATTGACACTAGTTCTAATTTGAATTATGCTTCCCCTCAAACTATTGAGAAATATAAATTGGAACAAGTTAAACATGTTAAATAATGGTTGGTACAACTAGCTGTTAGAACCAAAAGAAAAGTAACAAAGGTCATACCAGCATGCCAATTTTTTATAAGTGGGTTGCCCACCCAAGAAAACTTAAACATACTTCCTTTAGAATCTTATGACTTGTTGATTGGCATGGACTGGTTGGATTCCCAAAAAACCATGTTGGACTATTACAGTAAAACTTTGGATTGTGAAAATGAGGAAGAAGGAAGGGTAACCCTATAAGGGATTCAAAATCCTATCTCAATGAGACAAATATCATCCCTCCAAGTGAAGAAGGATTGCCGAAAAGGATGTCCCTTGTATGCAATACATGTGATGAAATCTGTTGAGAACGACAAACCTATCCTAGAGGACCATTTCATATTAAGAGAATATAAATATGTATTCCCAGAAGATGTGCCAGGTCTACCTCCAAGAAGGGATATTGACTTTTCAATAGAACTTTTTCTAGGAGCGGTGCCAATTTCTATAACAACCTATAGAATAAGTACATCAGAGCTAGTTGAGCTCAAACTACAACTGAAGGAGATGTGGGACAAAGGCTACATTCGACCTAGTGTGTCTCCATGGGGATCACCAACCTTGTTTGTGAAAATTAAAGATGGCACACTAAGATTGTGAATAGATTGTATACAACTCAATAAGATGACCATCAAGAATATATCCCTTGCCAAGGATCGATGACTTGTTTTACCCATTATGGGGAGATACAATCTTCTCCAAGATTGACTTGAGGTCTGGATACCATCAGGTCCAAATTAAATATGAAGACATCCACAATACATCCTTTAGGACAAGATATGGTCACTATGAATTTGTGGTGGTTCCATTTGGACGTACCAATACACCAACCACTTTTATGCTCTTAATGAATAACATATTCATAAGGTTATTGGATAGGTTTGTGTTGGTTTTCATTGATGATATCCTAATATATTCCAAGAATAGGGAAGAACATGAAGAACATCTCAAGCTAGTACTCCAAGTACTAAGAGAACATCATCTCTATGATAATCTTAGTAAGTGTGAATTTTTCCAGAAACAAGTCGATTACTTAGGCCATATTATTTTTTAGGAAGGAGTGGCAGTTGAAACTGACAAGATTAAATCCATCATGGATTGGCCTACTCCAAAGGATGTATCTGATATCAGATACTTTATGGGCATAGCATGATAGTATAGGAGGTTTATAAAGGGATTCTCCAAGATTGGTTGCCTAATCACCTCCCTTCAAAAAAAGGGGTTAAATTAATTTGGACATCAGAATGTGAAAAATGATTTCAAGAGATGAAATACCTTCTAACCAATGTGCCTGTACTGAAGATTGCAGACCCAAACAAGGACTTCCTTGTGTGTACAGATGCCTGCAAGGAAGGGATTAGAGGAGTCCTTATGCAATAAGTACATGTGATTTTCTACGAATCCAAAAAATTGAATGAGCATGAAGTGAATTATGTGACCCACGATATGGAATTGGCTGGCATAGTGCATGCTTTAAAAATGTGGAGGCATTACCTCTTAGGTAGAATATTTGTACTTATGATAGACCATAGTGGGCTAAGGTATTTGTTTGACCAACCAAAAATCGATGTGAGACAAGCTAGGTGGATGGATCTCCTTAGTGAGTTTGATTTTGAAATCAAACATATCAAAGGAAAGGAGAATAGGGTGGCTAATTCCATTAGTAGAAGTGTGAATGTGGTTCACTTGGAACCTGTAAGCACTAATGAATCAGAAATCAAATAGAGAGTCAAAAGTGCACAAGAAACAGATACATTTTTCAATACCATGAAATCATACCTAAAGAAAGATCCCACATGGCTGAAGTACGAAGGCTATCATATGCTTAATGATGGCCTATTGACTTACAAGGGAAGATTGTATATTTCAAATTGTGATAACTTGAAGAAGTTCATAATGTTGATACTGAGAGGGGGGTGAATCAGTATCAAGTACAATTTAAAACATTTTTCAACTTATACTTAAACCATTCAATTATATCCAATGAGAAATGAACAATAGTATAAGAGTTACACCAATACACCACAATATACCATGCACAATATATGAGAAATAATCAATACTTTTTGTTCAAAGGAAGTAATGACTTCCAAAGGTAGCTACAGCTTCAAAATGTAAAGGGAGGGATAAAAATCCAAGAGGAAGATACAATCCTCCAATATAAAGAGAGATATTAACTCTCTATCCTTGCCCCTTCCTTCCACCCAAGCATATATGAGAGATAATGAAACTTTATTCAATTCTGGTCTGTTCAGAAGACCCGACTTGTACAGCATGCCCCACGCTCAATATTTAACATATGATTCTGAATCTCGCACACAAGAAACTAAAGTCCGTACTCTTTCCAATGGAAGTGGTTCCACTGCATTTGGAGTCTGTATGAAAACGTTATGACTGTTTTACCCGGAACACCTGTTTTTTGACTAGTTTCAGGACTGGTCACAAACCCTATATTACACAGAGTATATCTCCATAATTATAGTGAATCAAGAGCTGAAATTTTTACCAGAGGTACCTTGATATGTATTCACACTACCATAGCGAGTTCACCATCTGAATCGTTCTAGAAAAAAAGTTATGGCAAAAATGGTAAGAT
>JASDQU010946948.1:16304-32709 GCA_032191745.1 Picea mariana
CTCTTGTTTGGTACGCTATCCTTGGAGAAAGGTGTGCTACCCTTTGTTTGGATATCTAGCCTAGGGTTTGCTTCCAGAATGATTCTCTATCAAGGTTAAGGTGCTTGGAGGGTGGATTCAGCCTATGGTTGGGTGACAATAGTGATATTGTCTATGGTAAAATGAGCACATTATAACAAGTTATGGTCCCACACCTCCTTCATTCAGTCTAACCATTGGAAGGGAGCATATCCATAAGGATATTGAGCTCATTGAAGAACTGTCTCTAGGGTTTCTAGCGGGAGCAATTACTAAAGCACTGTTGCTAGGGTTACTAGCAGGTGCAGTTGTAGAAACCCTAAACCTCTCATTGAGGCACCTTACGTGAAGGTATTGACCTAATTTTCAGATATACTAGTGCACCCTAGCCTAGCGCACCTCCTAGTACTCGCAACAAGACAAGACGTCAAGTTTGATTTTTTGGTCAAATTTAGGGTTGACCAAGTCAAGAAGCCATGAATTACTCTATGAAGTTAGAAAACAAGTTATATGGGGCTTCTAACTTCAGAGCATGGAAGAAAAGGATTGACCTCATCCTCACCAAGAAGAAAGTTTTGGATATTGTGAAAGGAAAGATCATGGAACCAAAGTTTTAAGAAGGAAAAGAGAAGGAACCGCATAATGTTCCAGTTATGGAGAAGTTCAAAGACAATGAAATCAATGCTATGAGTATCATATTGGACTCTATAAAAGACCACTTGATACCCCACATCTCCCATCTTGATTCATCTAAGAAGATGTACGATGCCCTAACAAACCTCTTGTCAGTCAGAAACATTGAACATGTAATGAGTCTGAAGAATGAGCTTCATGATATGAATATGAATGATGATGACAACATAACATCATAATTTGTGAGGATCTCTCATTTAAGATATCAAATACAAGCTCTTGAAGAGATCACCTCAGAGAAGGAAATGGTAAATATAGTACTCAATGGTATTCCCAAGACATGGGATGCTTTTTCCGCAAGAATGAACACAAGGAAGGAGTATCCTACATTTGAAGAACTTTGGACTTTATGTTCACAAGAAGAATCAAGGATTAGTGCAAAAGAAAAACCTCAAAGGAAATACAATGATCAAGCCTTCACAACAAGATTCAAGATTTTCAAGAACAAAAGGAAGTTTGGAAAGAAGCCAAATCAAAAGAAGGATGTATCAGAAATACAATGCTTCAACTTTCGAAAATATGGTCACTACAAGAATCATTGTCCTGAGCTAAACAAAAGGAAAGAGACACATGAAGCATCCGTTTCTGAAGAAAGGAAATCCCCAAAGAAGACCAAGCAGGATAAAGCAAACTTCTTCTTCTAAAGACAAGGTAACAATATTCTTCATAGTTCTTGTACATATAGTGATTGCATAGTCTTTGTACATATCTTGTATATCTATTTCTTAGAAGATAATATGTTCCAAGAGAAACTATTCCTATGGAAGAACAACAAGATAAGGATTGCTATCATTATGACTACAAGTCAGATAATACACATGAAAGGATGAAGTACATCAAACAATTCATGTGGAAGTTATTACATAAGTAACAATTGCAAGATAAGTCGAAATCGGAATCAATCTTGAAGAAACCTAGAAGAAGTAAAGACAGAAATAAGTCAACAATCAAGAGGAAATTGGAGAAAGACTTATGACACTTTGCAGAAGGAAATAAGGATACAGACGGAAGTGTGGAGGGAGATGATTATATACTTCCAAAAGTAAAACATGCACTCATACATGAAGTAAGGTTTAGGAGGGAGCTAATACTATGATCCATTGAATATGATGAAGTATATATCCATGGTAGCATCCATGAAAATAAGTACGTGTTCAATTTGACTTTAGAAGAAGTCTTCTTCGAAAAGAAGCCTTAAAGTATCCTTGGTTCTCCATCCACATCCATGATCCTATGATGAAAGGAAGAAGTTGGAATATTCATAGCATGGAATCTATAGAAAACTCCATGAACCCAAGAGCTAAAGAGAAACATGTGGAAGAACATGAAGATTCCAAGAAAGAAAGAAAATCCAGAACAACCAGTCATTGTATCAAGAATCACAAGATTACTAGGCTGATATGAACTCACTAAAAGCGATCAAGCAGAGGAATTGAAACAATGTATGGAAGACTTATGAATGAAAGCATTGCGAGATCCAGAACTAGATGTTCTCCTAGATGGAGGGAGGATACTATGATGATTTCTTGTTCCAGTAAACCAGACATACCTCTACATTAACCATCATATAGTCCACAATTATCCATGGGTTGGAGTTTACATTAGATGAATGAAAATACTGTTCTCCAGAACAATTGAACAAAGAGCGTATGAAGAGAAACCTCAAAGGCTTTGAGGTATACCAGAAAGAGATCCTTGTATTCGAAGAAGACAACTTGGTGGAGAACCTCCAATCCACAACAAAAGCGTGGTGAAGACTTTCTATAACAGAGATATTGCACCAGAATGGTTACTCAGAAGCTGAGGATGATGGATTTTTAATCCATGACAAACTCTCATGATGGCATAAGAAGTACCACTTGGATATGTTCCAGTTTGAACCTTCCCATGATGTTATGAGATACCAAGAAACAAATATGAATACAACAATGATATACTTTATTGATCAGAGTTATATGAAGCCTTTAGAGAAAACTAGTGTTCCAGAAAGATTGAAGCACATTTGAGATCAAGAATTACATTCTTCGTGATGAAGTCCAGAAAAGAGAAAGTGGTTCTCCAATATATATCTCCACAGATGAGTAGATAAGCAGACATTTTGGTAAAGCCTTTGTCCAAGATGAAAGAGTTTGCGTACTCAAGCTGGAGCTCGTAGAGACAACTTCCTTATTGAAAAAATAAGAGATGACTCCCAGGTTGGGAGGGAGGATTGATGTGTTATTGATTTATGGAAAGTCATTTTTCAGTTCAAAAAATGGTCCAGGATGACCAGTTCCTTTCCAGTTCGGAAATTGGTTTGAGATTTTTTATGGACAAGCATTTTCCAGTTCAGAAAATGGTCCAGATCGAACATTCATTTTTGTAATGAAAATGGTTCAATGGATTGCTGATGTACCATAGAAAACGATTTCCCAATGTTCTTAACATGGGGAATGGTCTAGGACCATCTCTCTTTTTGACGGTTACTCAAGAAGAATGGTCTGCCTCGCTAGACAATCATTCTTTCGAATCTCACAATTGTGAGCAGTTTTGAATAATGGTCCATTTTGGGGGTTGGTGCAGGACAGTCATTTCCTTTGGAAATGGTCCAGATGATCATTCCCTAGGGAAGATTCACTCTCTCTGGGTTGCACTTTGTTTTGTGTTGGAGGAATGGCCTAGATAGGTGAATGGTCCAGGTTCAACAATTAGGGACATGCATTCCCTTGGGAAGACTCATTCTCTCCAGTTTGCACTTTGTTCAGTGTCGAAGGAATGGCCCAGGATGGGGAATGGTCCAGGCTCAAAAATCAAGACAATTATTCTTCCTTGCTTGATAAGAATAGTCTAGATAGATCACCATTGATGTTTTACCTTCTGAGGGCAAATGCTCTTCCAAGATCTCACAGATGTGAGTGGAAGAATGGCCTAGATGATTTAGTTTATATCATAACAATGTTTTCTGTGTAGGTTGATATCAGATGATTTTTATGAATAATGTATGTCTCTAGATAGTATATGTATGCTACTATGGTGGATGTGTTCCACTAATTGTGACTATACGTCATGGATCAAGTATTTGTGTGCTACTTGGTGTGGTAGTGTACCGGTGGATTGAAGTTGTGTATTACTATGGATAGACACAATTGTGTTCTATTGCATGATATTGTTCTGATTTCCTTGAAGACTATCAATAGTGTTGGAAATGATTATCAGCTATATGTATGATCAATGGACAGAGATTTCCCAGACGGAAAATGGTCCAAGACATTTATTCTTCTAGGACATATGACCGGATTAGAAGAATGGTTCTTGTGTCACTCTATGGAGTGAGTGAATTATCTAGCATCATGTTTGATTACTCATATGGAGTATGGTTTCGAGAGATGATGCATCTGATGACATTGATAGTGATGATGGTGCTCATGAACTAATCATAAGATAGTCTATACGACTATGTTGATGCTACCAGGTAAATGGTATGTTTGTGCTCAAGACCATTACCTTCAATACCTCCCTAGCTAGGAGGGAGTGTTGATATTATGGTAGCTACGCGAGGTATTTACCTCCACGTGTAAACTTGATGAGAATAGAATATTCCGGGAAGCAAGAAGAAACCCTAATTGATTGGTTAATAACCCTAGAAGACAATTTGGCTCAAGGGAATGACTTGTATTAGGTTATTAGTATCCAATAGAATAAGTCAGCTAAAGGAAATAATATATACTGAAGAATTAGTACCTAGAATGAGAAGTCGACCCAGGCAGTCTGCCAGATTTAGTATAAATACAGGAGGCTAGTCTTCATTCTGGCAGGCATTCTCAGAATTGCAGAGCACACTTGTGTGCACCGCAGTTGGGCAGTTTTTTGCACAAGTTTGGAGGAGAGTTGCCATTGCAGCTGCTGCAGCTAGAATTTTTCGTTTTGTCTTGGACTATCTCTTGGTTATGGTTTGGACTATCTGATCAGCTCTTGTTTGGTGCACTATCCTTGGAGAAAGGTGCGCTACCCTTTGTTTGGCTATCTAGCCTAGGTTTTTCTTTCAGAATGATTCTCTGTTAAGGTTAAGGTGCTTGGAGGGTGGCTTCGGCCTATGGTTGGGTGACAATAGTGATATTATCTATGGTAAAACGAGCACATTCTAACATATATGACTTAGCCTAAAGGTTTTAATGTCAAACATTAAGAGAAGAAGGTATGTAAATTGGTAAAATATTTGTATGGCTTGAATAAAGCACCACGAGCATGGTATGAAAAATTAATTGAGCACCTTCTGAAGTTAAACTACATGCATTTCAATCTAGATGATGTAACTCTATTTGTCAAGAAAGTTGGTAAATTAGTTGTATATCTAGTTGTATATGTTGATGATTTTCTAATTACAAKAAATAATGATGATTATATAACATCCATTAAGAAAGAGATGAAAATGGTTTTTGATATGATTGATTTCGGCCTGCTTCATTATTACTTAGGAATTGAAGCCACTCAAAATCCTAATTTCAATTTTATTKCTCAGAAGAAATACATTGGAGAGTTATTGTGTAGATTTGGGATGCAAGACTCTAATTCTRTTTCTACTCTCATGGAACAAAATCTAAATATTTCTTCCAATAAAGAAAATGATTTTGAAGATGCAACCAAGTAYAGACAACTTGTTGGARGTTTGATTTATCTTACTACTACTCATCTTGATATTACCTTTGCACTAGGAATTCTTTCCAGATTTATGCATCAACCTTGTGAAGGACATTGGGCATTAAAAAAACGAGTACTAAAACATTTCAAAGGAACTCAAACTTTTGGTATGAAATACTCAAAGGCCCCATACTTTCATCTTATTGGATATTCTCATTCCAACTTTGATGGAGACAAAGAACATGAGGTGTCTACTTCAGGTTATTTGATGTGTCTTGGATCAATAGTTGTCACTTGGAGATTAAGGAAATAATCAGTTCCTGTTGTTTCTACAATTGAATTAGAATATGTAGCAGTAACTCAAGCCACAAAAAAAWTGTGTGGCTTAGAAAAATTCTTGAAGACTTGCAGGGGAAACAATTGACTTCAACACCTCTAYTTGTTGACAACACTTCTGCAATTCAATTGGCCAAGAATCCCATATTGATYGAACCAAGCATATAAACRCCAAATATCACTTGATTCGACATCATGTTGAGGCCAAAACCCTTCATCCGAGACATTGTTCCACTTCAAAACAAATCGCAGATACCCTTAACAAAGCTTTGGGATGTGAAAAAATTGAACGATTCTGAATGCTACTAGGCATGACGGATGTCCCTTTGGATTAAGGGGGGAATGTTAAATTAATCCTTCGAGATAATTGTAATCTTAGTTAACTAGAGGGTAACTAGAATTTAGTTTTGTTAGTTTAACTGTTTGAGACATAACTGTCCGAGACTAGGGACGATTTTAAGGATGGAAATTTATTTTAAAATGTAGAAAACTTAGCGAATCTTACTAATACTGCATATGCCAATTATAAATGTTTGGCGATATATTTGTAAAAATATTCAAATTTATAATAATTTGATATAGTTTGTATAAAATTTTGGCGATTTTTAAGGTAAAATGATTTTATCCTATAGAATTTGTGCGAATCATTTTTAGAATGGTGAATCTTTTTTTAGGAAAAACCATGGAAAATTAGCCCATGAGCGAAATTTAGCCCCTAAAATCATCCTTGTCCGAGACACTAATTGTTTCTTAGCCAATATATTTCTGCATATATACAGTAATAATTGATAATAAATATAGAATCATGGAGTTTTTCTCATTGGCCTTTTACACAAAGGACCAAAAAAGGATATCTACTTTCGAACTACAAATCATCCATAGTTCAATAAGTTTGACAAAGCTAGAATCAAGCCACCTGTTAACARARCTCAATACAAAGCATAAACCCAATAAGCATGATTCGTCGATGTGAATGACTTTTTCTTTCGGTGATTCCCTTGTTTAACTACAATAATCATAAAAAGTCATAGTTTAAACGTTCTAAGTTTTGGTCCTTTTCATGGGATATTTTATGGGGATATTTTCCAAAAATCCGGCCATAAATTATTGTATTTGTAGATTTTAGTGGTTAATTATGTGTAATCCGAGTGCCCCGGGGTATTCTCAACACGTTGAATCCATTTCTACCTTCAAAAATACAATTTAAACAACAAAAAATTGTGATATCGTGTAGATTTATGTCCCCAGATTGCGACGAAAATGAAAAAAAGATAGAACTATTTGACAACACCGTATATATAATGATCTACTACTTTTTAAGGTTGACCAACATCCATGAAATAAAGTGCACACCTCACGGGAAAGAATCGGTCATTCCCATTATCCCATTCAAACAAACATGACAAATGAGCAATGGGCATATATTATAGAACTAAACATATCTACAAATTTCCAATGCAACACGTATCAAAGTTTCTTAACATGGGACTGCCTTTCAACAACAAGAACAACCTCCTGGATACCACATGTGTCCATGCAAAATGAACCTCATACCATCATGTCATACGGTGTCAATACGAAATGAACGATATGGAAAAGAGCATGGGCACCATATTGGGTGTTTTGTTTCTATTGAACTTGAATGTAATGTTGGGACAAGGAAAAACAAAAACAAAAGTGTCTGCTATCATCCGGGTATAGATCATTACAGAGAGTGCTTATAAGCTCATGTTTTTGTTTCAGGAAGGCAAGGCGGACAAAGCTCAAAATGATTGTTTTTTCATTCATTTATGAGTAATTGATCTTCTGTTATTTGTTGTCTGAATAAGAATACTTCCAATCTATGTTATCAAATGAGCATAATTTTCATCTTTTTTTCCTTAAAAATTGTTGATGCGGATTATAGAATTCTACATTCAAGCAAAGAATTTGTSGCTTTGTACATTAGGACTCTTTTCTGGTATGTTCAAACTTAATCTTTACTAGATTTTATAATCTTGACATGGGACATTAATGCAACCAATTTTGGAGTAAGGAATGTGTGTAGTGGTTCATAAATTGTTTAAATTGATGTTTTAAATGTGTTAAAAGTACTTTTYAAATCTTTCTCTGTAATTTCTCTAAGAGAGTTTGGTAATATTGTTTGCATAAATATTAAGCTMTTAAGTGGGTTTTTTYTTTGGATATTTTTGGGTTAAACAAGAAAACATCATATTTTCTTTGTATACATCACTGCATTATTTTATATGAAATAGCAAMGTCATAACATTTTTTCTCTAATATTTGTGCTATGTTTGTTTGTTTAAACCATGGACACTTTCTATTCTAAATTTAAGAAGGTAGTAGACTTACAAATGTTCTGCATATTGTTTAGGTTATGAAAACACGAATTAGTATTTTATGAAAAATAGTTCCTGCAAACTTCGAAGCTAATTACAAATTAAGTCATGTAATATTTGTTAATGTAAACTAGATTGTGTTTTTAAACTTATTAATCTTTAAACTTATTGATAATTACTTACTTTTTAATTAGAATGGAAGAAAATGAAAAATATCATCAGACCATTAAGAACACCATCCTTGTAATGGTGGAGAATTTTAGGTAGTTTCTCACGCTATACATATATAACACCAAACATATATTTTTCTTGAATGTCCTTATCCTCTCCCTTCTTTAGTAAAATCTACACTTGCAATCAAAAGATTCCTAGAAAGAAGACACAATAGACAAATATAAGTATATTTTGAATATGATCTTAATGCAAGTGATATAAACTCTTGTATTTTGAATATGGTCTTCATGCAAGTGATATAAACTATACTTAGATGATCTCTCCCCTAGTGCTCAGAGAAACCCAGTCTTTGAATCCCTTGTGTTCTTTATGTTTGTATGTTTTAACATTGCCCATCTCCATAGCTTTGTTGATTTGTTCCTTCAATTTCAAATACATTTTTTGATAAAAGATGGAAACAAAAATTGAATGCTCTTTAAACATACATGATACAAAAAGTAAAGTAGAAAACTAAAAGTAATAAGTTTGATCGTTAGTGTCAATCAAGATATAATGCTACCTCCTTACTTTTACATTATGCTGAAGGGAAAAATCTTATTTTCAAGAAGATTGGAATTTGAAAATTCAACCAAGTAAGTTCCTCAACACTTGTCTTGAATAGAGTAATTATAACAAAATGGAAACTATAAAATGTATCCTAAATCATTGAATAGAGAAGGAAACCAAATCTATTAACAATTTATTACTTATTCAATCCAAGTTAATTGTTTTAAATGAAGTAATTATCACAAAATAGAAGTCATAAAATGTAATCTAAATTACTAAATTAATTATTTTAAATAGAGTAATTATCACAAAATGTAAACTAAATTACTAAATAGAAAAGGAAACCAAATCTATTAACAATTTATTACTTATTCAATATAGATTAATTAAATTAAAAATAAGTGAATAAACATTCACTCCCAAGAATGGCTCCTACTCATTTATTTTGCCTCATTTTCCAAGTTATTGGAAACTTCCCAACACTTTCATATTTCAATATTTATGACTTATTAAACATATTGTTGTACTCCTGTAGATATGAGTCATATGACTACAATATATATCAGAATATGTATTCCGACAACTTTATTTGAGAATAAATCGGACATACAGAAACGTTTTGCAATCTAAAGGTTCCCAATCGGTAAAAACACCTTAAAGTGAGTGTGTTGAGTTGTCTTAAAATAAATGGTACATGTTTCTGGCACATCTGTCAAAGATGTACCTTGCCATTCTCCATTACCATATGTCAAAGTATGAGCTTCATCTTAGTGAAATAAGAATTTATTAATAAATAATTAACCTATTTTCCTTCATTTTTATAGGGAATACATGAGTTTACATCTTGATCATCATCACTATTTGTACTAATTTGTTTTTTAATAAATAACTAAATAATAATGAATGGTAATATATAATCATATATCACAAGGTAAATATATGATGAAGAAATATTATTTAAGGAAATTATATAATGAAATATATTATCAAATTGGTATTACAATCAACACATTTATATTAATTCCTAATTTATATGTATTTAGAATGATCAAATTTTTCATGGTGAAATTTTTTTTTATAATGAAAAAGTTGTATTTGTAGAGAATTGATCTCTATTAGATGTATTGTGAATTGTAAATTAATATGTATTTAAGTTGGATCTATTATGCATCAAGAGGAATCAAATCCCTCAAGAAACGGATTTACCCTGGTTAAGATGGATCTACAACATTTCTTTACACATCTATGCTAAGTATTAAATCCATTTAAATATATATAGAGAGAGGTGGATATTGGAATATTTTATTTATGGTGGATATAGAAATATTGTTTTGTTATTAATATTTTTTTAAATCCCACTTTTCAACTCCATGTTAAGTACTAAAGGACTTAAACATCTCTCTCATAATATTTTACTATGATAAACATTGAAATATTTTTTTGTTATTAATTTTTTCTAATGTACTCCATGTTAAGTAATGGAAAAAAAAATCAATTAGTAAAGTCTACGGAGGTATACATACACTACCCCCCTCTAGATTTGAACTTGTGACCTCTTAAGAGGAAACACATGTTCTTAACCATTAGACCCAATCAAGCTCTATATATATACCACTCATCAAATAAATTATATTGTTGATGAAAATCCGTGCGATGAATTATATATATAATTTTATTTGTCAATTCAATTCCATATTAAGTATGTAGAAAAACATCAATTACTCAAATATGATTTTTTTACATTCAATAATTTTATATATATTTAAAATTAATTAAAAAATAATTTATTTAAAGTATATATTAAAATATTTTATTTATAATCATTATTAAAAAAATATTATTAATATTTTTTTAATATAATATTTCAACTTTATGTTAAATATGGAAAAAATTACCTAACTTAGTAAAAAACTACCCTAATAATAAAAACCATAACAAATTAACAAATTTTACTTGTTAATTTGTTTTGTTTTACCCTACAAATGCATCAAAGCCACCATAATTACGCATTTTGTTTTGTTTTACCATACAAATGCATCGAAGTCACCATAATGAGTATGATCACATTGTTTAATAAATGCACAAGGTGTTCCAATTAATGGCTTCAAGTGTCATATATTCCAAGTCCCAGCCCGAAAATTGGACCAATTTTTTATTAAAAAATATGTTTGATTTTTATTGCAATTGAAAATATCGCTCATTGAAAAGACGATGTGAGATTATCAATTGGACATCTGGTTTTGTTTGATGGAACTGGTGCTACGTGTTGGGCTTGGGTTGATGAAGGATTGTCCCTTATCCAATTCACACCAAAGTCACCTCATCCACCTAACACGAAAGTGAGTGAGGTTGAAGGTTCAAAAACCACATCACGATTTCACTCTTTAGCCGATTGAAAAGACGACCATTTCCAAATTCTTTGTGACGATGGAAAAGACGACCATTTCCAAATGCCAAGAATATCTTCGCAATCCAAGTGATCAACTTTTAGCCTTTCTCATTTGGAAATGACATGAAACATTTCCTGTTGTGTGGGATTGTAGAATCTATGAAACATTTCTTGTTGTGTGGGATTGTAGAATTTATGTTTTATCTATCATACTAAGAACTGGATTCTTCTATCAAGACTTTCTGTATCTCTATTGCTATGTTATTGATTGATGTAATTAATTGCATCGGTGATGTGTAAACTTTCTAGTTATCTCAATCACTATATATGATTCCATAGAATCATTGCATAGAATCGTTTTTAGACATAATTCAAACTATTTCTTGAATGACATTGTTAGTAGTTATCATTCAGTGTTAACACATTTTGTTTGTTAAATTGTGAATCGTTAGCTCATTTATAAAGCATGTTGGGTATCTAGGGATTAAGGATTTTTGTGGGGGTGAGTGGAAACTAATGATGGTCTTTCATGACGCATTAGTGACAATGCAAACCTAGAAAAACAACAATTTGTTAACTTGGAGGGATTATTCAAGGTACCTTTACAATGAATTTGATCTAGATTATTTTGAGAACGAAATGAAGGCATAGATATAATAATGAAATATACAGAGATATTGTAATAAACACATAGATACAACAATGCACAATTTTTATTAATGAGAGAATGTACAAAAATTGTAAAATTATAGAGTAAATGACTCGCTAGAATGGTGGTAGCTTATCTTTGAGAAGAGATGTGATGGCTATGTTCCTTCGCAAGAAGATGATGATGATTACAATGAGGTTCTAGAGCCCTTTTTAACATAAAGAAAATCCAAAACCCTAACCTCGGAAGATGAAACGGAAAAAGGTTTGTTGGCCTCGATGGGGGCAGTTGGTATGTCAACTTCCCAAGGGCGTAACTTTTTCATATGATCTCCATTTGGGGCACACGATAGCTTGCTTGAAAGGTCTATCCGAGGAATACACATTTTTCCATCACATTTGGGGTAAATCCTATGGTGTGACTTTGACGAGTCCAGAAAATGTTGTTTAGGGCCTCAAAATGACCCCAGAAGTTTAGGACTCAAAAAATGTAGAAAAACTACCAAAGTGGAAACTCCTATTTTGAGCCAGTGGAATAGGTGGGTGGCCACTGATTTCCACTTGGATCAATCCTCCCCACTTAGGAAGCAATGGTCTCCATTGCGTCAAGTCCCTGGGGAAGCTTTTGTTGAATCTGAACCTTGGTGAGTTGTTTGCCTTGCTAGAGAGGTTGCCTTGCTTAGCTTCTTGAAGGTTGTTATGAACCTGTTGTTGGAGGGGTTGGATGTGTTTAACCAATCAGGCTGCATGATTTTACAGAGTGGGGGAGGACTTTGGCGATGAAGATGCAACATGAAAAACATGAAGGGAATTATCATAGCTTGGTTTGATTGAGCAGTGTGGAGGCACCCCCATGTAACATACCCATTACCTATTTCAAAATTTTCCAGACCTCTGTCGGACTCGAGCCCTTAAATAACCCCAGAGACCCAACGCAAACTGGCTCTTTCTTTCTTCTCCATTCTCATGCGGTCGCGGGTCGTGACCATGGTCCAATTTGAACATAGTGCCTATTCAGATTTCGCAATCTTCCGATCCCCGATGTGCCCCTAGCGCATTATCCCTCCAGGCTAAGCCTGTGATCCATGTGAGCACCACCCCGGGACCATAGTCAAATCTCTACGTCGGGGTTTCATGGTTTTTGATGTTGATGTGCATACACCCACGGGATTCAGGATTCTCCGATTCCTGACGCGCCTCTGCTTCAGCTAGCCCTCCTGGATCAGCCCTAGCTCACGTGACCGTTACCCCGTGTCCACAACCTTACCCCGTCGGGGTTTCGCATTTCGCGATTTCAAAAGGGGTAAACACCACGTCCACGGGATTCCCGATATCCCGATGAACCAAACGCCGAGGGATGGCTTCCCTTGTCGGGACTTTCCCGATAGATCTGATTTCCTCCATGCGTCCCTCCAAATGGACGGTCCAGATCCTTGTCGGGGTTTTAGGACTTTCGATGTCCTGGTTCCTTCGACCTTAGGAATTCCGATTTTCCGATTGTCCGACTCTCGTCAGAACTTCGACACCTGTCCCTCTGAATGGGCGAATCAGATCATGTCAGGGTTTTCACATGGGACTTCCCCATCCTCCTGTCCCTGGAAATGTCGATTTCTCAATGCGCCAAACGCCGATGGTGCTTGATCTCTGCCACGTGTCCTCTGCCAATGGACAGTCCAGATCCTGGTAGGGATTTCGAGACTTTTGATGTCCCGTTTCCTTCGACCTTAGAAATTCTGATTCCCCGATTTCCCGACTCTCGCCAAATTCCTGACACCTGTCCTCCACTAGCTCCAACTATGGCCCACACAACTCCCTTGTCGGGATTTCGCGTATCGCGATTCCCAGCTGCAAGAGTTTCTTTCCTTCGAAATCCCTGATGCTCCGAATTCCGACTCCTCAGAATCCCTTGACACATGTCTCACTGATGGACAACTCTGATCTTGCCAGGATATCGTGGATCGCGATTCCAAGTGAAAAGATTTCTTCACTTCCGGAATTCCCGATAGCTTCAATATCCCGATGACTTTTTAGGGACTCTCCTCTGTTCACTATGGCTTAACCCTGGTGTAACTCCTGCCCAATCTAATGGTTAATGGGAGTTCAGCTGCTAATCCAACGGTTTACCATCCTTTCGAGCTTGGGCTCTGATGTGGCCGTAACCTCCTTGCATCTCAGTGAGATCCAATGGTTCTGATGCCACTTTGTGCACTCTTCCACAACTTTATGGACAGGGAAATCAACAGTCCGGATGTTCTCATGGAACATGGGGATCTACGGCCCTAGACTCTTCACTAGCCATGAAGACACAGGAAAATTAGGTGGTAAGTCCTTTAGCGCCCTACCTTCTTCTGCTAATCTAACGTTCGTGGGGAAACTGTGGATTTCCCGATGAATTCTCATCCGTCGATTCGATATTCCTCCCTTAAGCTGCCATCTCGGGTTTTCAAGAGGATCGTTCCTCCTCGTACAAGGTTATTAAGACTTGCACCTTCAAGTTCCTATTCCAAGTTATGGGTAAACCTTTCCAAGGAGGGAAATCTCTACAAGAGATCTATTCCGAGGCTTTTCGGGAGATGGGTGAAGGGAAACAACTTCCCGAGAATGGGCTGGAAGCCTAACTTAATTCAACCTATAATTAGATTCATTTATCAACTTAAATCATGCATGGCTTCCTCTGTTATAAGTATATGTCTATAAATTCTTATCAAAACACTGCACAAACATTCTTACACTGAAATCGTTCACAATTTCACAGATCTATGAGCATATACATATATGTATCATTCTATGAATTTCAAGAGGCAATATTGATGTAGGAGCATCTCTCCATGCAGCCAACCAGCCAACCAGCCATGTCAGCGTGCATGCATTCATATGCTGAAAGGGAGGCACAACCTCATTTTAAATTTCGAATTGAATGTAATTAAATGTCTTAGGCTGTTGAGCCAGGAAAGCCATGCCTTTGCGCAGGCTATAGATAAGATAGGCATTTAATGTGTGTCATGGATGAGATCTAGATCCATACGCTGTACTAGACAGCCATTGATTGTAATTTAATTAGAGTAGGTGAACCTGGAGGAACGAGCCCTCAGGTAAAAGAGATTTTCATATCTCATTTTGAGTAAGTCAAGTAGATGGTAGAGTTGAAGAGCCGAGGAGAGCTCAGGAACACCATTTGTAAAATACATGCATTTTCCATTTTAATATAATCAGAGAGCAGTTTTTCCTGCATTATTTTGTCTTATATGGATGTCTGTGTGTGTTCCTTTTATATTGTGAATATATGCTATAGTTGTGCATTTGCAGGGTTTGTTTGATTTTAGGTTGAGGTCTTTGAGGCTTCACACCTGGAGGGTGTGACAAAACGTTGAGGTTCTGATAGCCGTGCACAGGAGGATGCACTTCTAAAATCTGAGGAGTCAGACAGAGACGTGCTAAGGCACATGACTGAAGTAAACAACTCGGGAAGAAGACCTTAAGGTTGATGAATACCTTGGATGCAAGTCTGTATAGCTGAAACATAGTTGCAGATAAAACTTTGCTGTAAATTCTGTAGATCTCTGCCAAGTGGGCATTGAGCATAATCACAAGGTGCTGAAGGAAGAACTCTGTTGAGAGCTTGAAGATAGAAGTCAAAAGCTCTGAGGAGTTTTGAGAAACTCCACCAGGTGGGCATCGAGCGTGTGTGTGCAAGGAGTGCACAGAGGAAGGAACTCTGCCATGAATTCAAAGGAAATAGAATCACTGAGGATTCTGGAAGGCTCTGCCAGGAGGGCATTGAGCGAGTGCATAAGCGTAGAGGAGACCAGAACTGTTGAACATTCTGTGGGAGAAGACACTCTGCCTGGGGGGCATCGAGATATGGTGCAAGAAGGCACAGAAGTGAAAAGAACTCTTTGAGTTCTGTGAGCTTAAGGGAAGAATCCACCGAGGGGTTCTCACAGGGTTGCTGAATACCCAAAAGCACTCAGCCAGAAGATCTGGAGTGAAGGATAGCCAGGAGGGCATACATTTCATTCTCCATTTGAGGGAGAAGAAAGGTAAAATCCCCCAAGGGGTCTGAGTACTCGTAGAAGCTCAGGAAAGATAGCGCTTTGCGCACGAGGACTTCACAGAGGCGCAGGAGTCAAAAGAGTCCTTTGAGGATTCAAAGAAAGGAAAACTCAGAAGGAGTCAACATTTTATACGCATGGTGAAGCTCACGATTCGGGAGCTCATTAGAGAAAGAAGTCGAGACTGAGTCCTCGGAGAAATCCAAATTCTTCCAAGTCTGGGAAGAAATCGTAAAAGCTCAGGAGGAGCAGCGTCAGCCATCATATCGGTAGCAAAGCAGATTTGGACCGTCGAAGAGTCTACATCCAGAAGAAGCTCAAGAGGAGTGCACAGGAAGAAGAGACCGAGATCCGTCAGATCTCGCTCGAATACCCGACAACCATTAGATCGGGAGAAGTTGCACACAGGTTAGCCTCGGGAGGAGGAGCGCACAGAAGAACAGAGTTGAGCCGTCAAATCAGAGCAGGAATCCCATCATCCGTCAGATCTACGGGAGATGCGGGAAAGTTAACCCCATGAATAGGAAGGGAGAAGTCCCGATAGGGCATCAGGATATCGGCCTTCGGGAATTCAGGATTCTCGAGATCGTAGG
>JASDQU010946949.1:81771-93561 GCA_032191745.1 Picea mariana
TGGCTGCATTTTATTTTATGGGAAGTCTCAGAGGTACACGCGACCTGTATAAGGCTTGCATGCATGTACACACGCCCAACCTTCACACAGCCCACGTGAACATGCTAACTGATGAAGTGATAGTAGTGTGGTTAAGTTCATATTTTTTTTATTAAATAGGCAGTCATCCTCTTCCCTGTCAGAAGTGATCCTTCTCAGTGGTTTTCTGAAACTTATTCTAGTCTCTATTTTTTGCAGTTTGTAGCTTAGGTTTCACCTCAGATTGGTTTTGTTCTATGAAATTTTCCTTGAATTGTTTTCTTTTTCTGTCAAAGTAAGTTTCTGAGTCTTCAAGAGATTCTGGTTCTTAATACCAGTAGTCTCTGCCAGTGCTTGATTGCTTGTATTTTCATTTTTTGAAGATTTGTAGAGGTACATGCGGCCTGCATAAGGTCTACATGCGTGTACATGTGCTCTGACATTACACAACTTGCGTGCACACACTGACTATTGAACTGTCAACAACATGCCTGTTGAGAAAGTTTTTGTTTAAGGAGAGGCAATCATCCTTTTCCTTGTCAAGAGTTATACCTCTCAGGTTTTTGGGTCTCTATCACATCATTCAATAACTTAGGTTTGATCACAACAATATCTTTCTTTTTCATTAAGAAGTTTTCCTCAAAATTTTCCTTTTATAGGGTTTTTAGACAAGAGTGAGAGTCTGTTTTCATCAGATTGTGTGTTATTGTCAGTGACTCTTTGCGATCTGTGCTTAGGCTAGAAGTTTTCTTGGTCTTTACTTGTCGTCATTTTTCTTTTTTTTTTTGCTTTGCGAGCATTAAATAAAAAAAAAACTCTTTTATTTCTTGGTTTGGTTAAGTAGTTATTGGTTTGCATTAATAACCAGGAAAAGTTTTGCTTTCACAAGTTCTTGGATGTTTACTTAGGACAATAAGTAGCTCGTAGTCAAGTGAAATCCTGTTTTGAGTTTGCTGTTCAAAGATATTGGAAATTTTTTTAGTTTGAAAAGTTGATTAAGCAATTGTGTCAAGAAGAAGTTATTTTGTTTCCATCTTTCTGTTTATCTTTTCTTTCATCTCTCGAACATCACTAGTTTCACTTTCATAACATTTTACTTAAGACAATCCATAAAAATTAACACTAAATCTAAAATTAATTAGACTTTTTATGTTTGTAGGGTCAACCAACTAGTTTAGGGTTAGGGCCTTGAATTAGGTTGGAGAGGAAACTCTTCAAGGCCATTAAATCAAACATTAGAGTCTGAGTTAGGGAGTGTCCAAGTCTAGTCTCGTGAAAGTTATCCGAGACCCCCCTCTAACACAGGGGATAAACATGAGGTCGCGTGCATAAAGGTAATGGAGATAACCCCTCCAAAGCTAGACCAATCATAGTGGAGAACACATATAGAGGGTTTGTCTTGGTATTCCGTCGATTGAATTTTCCACGGAGCTTCATGGGTCTTGAATCCGTTCGAGGTCCTCAGTTGTCTTCCAGACCACTGACTTTTGATACCCTTGACAGGTTTTAGGCTCGATACCCTGCTCATTGTGGTCTACCCAACTGTCGACTGTACCCGCCTGGTGATTGTTCACGCGTTGGCAACCTAGTTCCCTATATTTTTTAGAGACATACACAGGTGACTGCATGGGTATATTGTGGTACCTAGGACATACATTAAGCCACGCTTTGCAGACTATACCTGGAGGGTGCTTCCATGTTCGAGTTGCACTTGCACCGGTAAGTTGCTCTAGTGTTGGTTGTTGTAACTGTTCTTCCAACTAGTTTAGTGTTTGCTTGTTTGATCTTGTAGGGTCTTTTCTCTAGTGTATGTTGTTTTTGAATGAATATAAAGCCCTGGTGTGTCTTTGATCTTCTCACATAGTGGAGGATCATGAGCTCCACAGGTCATGAAGGCTTCTACCTCCTTCGTCCCCTTCGTTCAATGGTACCCACCAGCAATCCGCCAGGCCAAACACACACCATAGTTCACTTAGAGTAGGGAGTCAAGGACCACCTTCTCATAATATGCCGATAGGGTTGACACCATTTTCTTTGTTCGGTGCGTTTGGTAACAACACTTTCTCGTCAGTTGCTTTCCCGACTGGGGGCAACCCCGGTTATGGCCAACCTAATCCTATGCAGGGTACTATTCCTGCATAGGGGGCAAACCCAGGAACTTCTTCCACATCGGGACCTTGGAATTCTTGGCAAGGATCAGTTCCATCGCCAGGAATGCCGATCTGGGGCAATTCTTTTCACAACCAATGGAACCCCGGGCAAGGTGCAGTATCTATGCCTATGGGATCGACATGAGGCAACCCTTCCCAAAGTCCTTCGAATGTAATGCACGCCCAACCATCTATGTCCTATTTCGGGAATCAGTCGATGATGTCTCCTCAAATGCAAAATCCGTACGCTGGTCATGGCCATGGTTTTTACCAGAACCCAGACCAACAACCCAACTTTTCCTGGCAACCTGGTGCCAGTCAAAATCCAGGCCCCTTTTTCCATGGTTATCATCAACAACAACCAAAACTACCTTTCTTGGCAACCTTACATTTGCCAGAGTTGACAAGGTTGTTGAATGATCCCACCTGTCACGATCCATGTTGGCCCCCTATGCCGACGAAATTGCCTTCAGACATACCAAAGTTCGAAGCCAAGCCTAATGAAGATCCATGGGATCATGTGACCACCTTTCATCTTTGGTGCTCATCTAATTCGATGAAAGACGACTCCGTACAATTGCGATTGTTTCAACACACTCTCAATGGGAGTGCTGCGAAATGGTACATTGAGATCGACCGCTTAAGATATTCTTCCTTCGGAGAATTGGCAATGGCATTCCTAAACCATTTCCAATTACTTGTGAGATACGACGCTGACACAGAATTGCTGGCCAATTTCGAATAGACAAAAATAGACCATATCTCTGATCACATCCGAGAATGGAGACGCCGTAAGAGTTTGATTAAGGTACCAGTCCCGCCAGCATTCCTGCTGGAGTGGTTCCTTAAGTCTTTGGTCCCCCAACTATCCAAATACGTCGCAACGTCTGGAGTGTTTTCCGAAGAAGATTCCATCATGAGAGCTCAACAGCTTGAGCTAATTTATTCTTAGTTTGGTTTACTGTACGAGATTTTTCTGGATGCACCACGATCCATACTTGATAAAACTAGATAGAGAGCTAGACCACATGCCGATGGTATTGTAGGTTCAACACAAACAAAGCTTGCTGAACAAATGACAAAACAATTGTACCAATTGTCTATACAACACAGTGGCCAACCAAACTACTGTTTCGGCTGCTCCCCCTACCCAAACATCGGATGTACACAGTGTGCAATCGACAAATCCGAAGGCCACCCAACAGCCTGATGGAAAGAAAAAACAACGTAAGAAGGGTAAGGGGGATAAGAAACCCATTAATAATGCTGGCGGGGGAAACACCGAGAAACAGAAGGTGAAGTATCCGTGTAACCTGTGCGCGAAAGACCACCCAACCCACCAATGCCCTCGGATTGAAGAGGCCCAAAAGTTTGTGTCACAGTAGCAACCTGCTGTATTAACGAATCCATTTCAACATGGAAAAAACCTAACCCAAGCCTCTACAAGCGCGGAAGGGGGCAGTCAAGGAACCTCTCCATCTTCGAACAATCCTACATCCACCAATGTGTATATGATGAAAGGTGATGCTTTTATATCGACTAGAGCACATGACTACAGTAAGCCAAGCACCTTTGAGAAAGGTAAAGAAGTTGAAATCCCATCTCTTCCTCTCCAGATCGAGAAGACATTGAGCGAAACGATGACATGCATCCCAAAAGGTGCATTCAATAAAGCTTCTCACAACCCAAATGCAAGGGCCGCCCATAACTATTCTGTGGTGGAGGATTTGTCTCAAACCCCTTGCACGATGTCTACTTTGGAGGTCCTCCAAAGCTGCCCTTCCCAGAGGAAAGCTTTGTTAGCCGCTTTAGGATCTGTCGAGACATGTAATCTGGGTACAATCATGCTGGATACAACCAACTTAAAACCTCATCTCCCTTACCACATAGCGTTTCAAATAGTAGTGTCTTACCCCATGAAAAATTTTACTCGGAAATTTTTACACACGGTGGTTGATGAGGGCGCCTCGACATGCATCATGTCATTAGCATGTTGGAAGGCCATTGGCCAACCCATTTTGTCTCCATCACCTACTCTTCTTACCGCTTTCGATGGTCATTCATTCCGACCACATGGCATCATCCCCTCTTTCCCCATGCAATTAGGAGGGAAGACCGTGTGTGTCCAGGTAGAAGTAGTCGACGCATCCCTCGACTACAATCTCTTGTTAGGTAGGAGTTGGAACTATGCCATGCAGGCAGTGGTTGCTATAGTTTTTTGGGTCTTGTTGTTTCCAAACGAAGGCCAGATCATGACCATTGATCAATTGTCCTTCTCTCGACCTGACCCTTCATTGGGGGAATCCGCGGTCCCGATGATTGATAATCCTCAACCGGGTGTCATCAACGTAGGGGTTGGTTTGTGCCCACCTTTGATGGGTACTTTTGATTACCCACCTCCTCAAGGCAATGTCAAGTTCATATCAGACCACCATAAGGTTGAGATTTTCCAAGTTTCATCGTTTCACACGACTTACTTCAATGATCTGTGGATTCTTTCTTCCCCATCGGCCATAATGGAAGGGACAAGGCACCATGGTATGTCCATGCCCTTGTCCATAGTAGAAGCAATGTACTCTTTAGTCCAGCAAGCTTCAACCGACACTGATCCAACTCCTGCACAAGAGTTAGATTCAATTCTAGAGCTTATTTGGGCTCAAGGTTAGAATTAGTCTTGCCCTCAGATGAAGCAATCACTGAAGCAATGACTAGTCCAGACAAACCCTGGGACGATCTCCATCACAAATCATACTTCCTCCCAGAGTTAAGTAGAATCGAAGCCGAGGGATTCACCTGGACTATGACTAGAGATAGGTCTTGTCCTATCAATCCCTTGGCTACACATGAGGTTTATGCCAAGGGTAATATGGAAACTATCGCTGAAACTATACCGATTAATATCTCCAGAACCCATGGCATCGTGGAGAATGTTTTCGTCGGAGCTAACTGTTCCCCCGAAGAGATTCAAATCTACACTAACTTATTTAAATAATTCCACCACATTTTTGCCTGGTCTTATGAGGAAATGCTAGGCATTGATCCAAAAATAGTCGAGCATGAAATCACAACTTATCTTGATGCCAAGCCAGTTCGGCAGAAGCTTCGTCCAGTTAATCCCAGGAAAGCAACAACTATTAAGGTTGAAGTAGAGAAAATCCTCAAAGAAGGTTTTATCTATCTTTTCCATTTGACCCAATGGGTGTCAAATCCTGTGCCGGTCAACAAGAAACAGGGCACGATTCAGGTATGTACATATTTTCATGATTGGAACAAAGCCTGTCCAAAAGATAATTTTCCCACGCCATTCATTGACCAGATAATCGATGAATGCACCGGCTGCAAGGATTTTTCTTTCATGGATGGTTTTTCGGGATATAATTAGATTCAAATCAAACCTGAAGACCAACACAAAACAACTTTCATCTGTCCATGGGGTACATTTGCCTATCGCAAGATGCCTTTTGGTCTAAAAAATGCTGGAGCTACCTTCCAGTGGGCCATGTCTTTTGCTTTCCATGATCTCAAGAATATAGTCGAAGCCTATTTAGATGATTTAGCATCATGATCTCGCAAGAGAACGGATCATCCCACACACCTCCGACTTATCTTTGAGCGATGTTGCTACTTCCAGATTCGCTTGAATCTAAGCAAATGAAGCTTTTGCATAATGTCAGGACGACTGCTTGATTTCATAGTCTCAACAATAGGGATCATGGTCGATCCTCTCAAGGTGGAGGCAATACTTCAGTTGCCTCCCCCGCGTACAATCCTTCAGCTTCAAAGTTTACAGGGAAAAGTGAACTTTTTGAGGCGTTTCATAGGCAACTATGCCGAGATCACAAAGGGATTTGTGCATTTGCTAAAGAAAGACATCCGTTTTCATTGGGACGAAGCCACTCAACACTCTTTCAACTCATTGAAACATGCCCTCACGACAACCCCTCTTCTCCAGCCACCTAATTATAACAAAAATTTCTTATTGTACTTGGCTGCGGTAGAGTCGACTATCGGTATGGTCTTAGTTTAGGAGGATGAATTCCTCTCAGAATACATGATTTATTACCTGAGTTGAGGCCTAGTTGGATCGGAACTCAATGATTCCCATATTGAAAAACTAGCGTTGGCAACCGTTCATGCTGTTCAACAGTTTCGTCATTATATTTTGTTTCGCAAGACCACCGTCATTGCCATTGTGAATCCATTTCAATATGTATTAACACGACGCGTCATCGGTGGGAAGATCAGTAGATGGATAGTTGTCCTCTAGGAATTTGACTTAGGTTTTGCTTCGGCAAAATCCAAAAAGTCACTGGTCTTTGCGGAACTCATCTCGGAACTTCCGGTTGAATCCGGTGAGGTTATGCCCGAAGAGTCGCCTATTGGAGGAGACATGTTTTTGATCACATCTTTGGATCCCTGGTATGGAGATATACTTGTCTATATCCAGACTTTGAAGTGCCCCACCTCTACTTCTCGCGATGAGCGTCGTCGTATATGCCATCAAGTTAAGAACTATCTCATACTCGACGACACTTTGTATCACCAAGGTGTAGATTTCATCCTTCGTCGATGTCTCACTCATGAAGAAGTAGTTATCGTGCTTAACGAATACCATACTGAAGCATGTGGCGATCATTTGTTTGGGTTGGCAACAACCCAAAATATTTTACGAGCCGGTTACTTCTGGCCAACGTTAATCAAAGATTGTATCAAATCGGTCAAGAAGTGCCACCCATGTCAAATCTTCTCTCGGAAGATGAGGGCACATCCCGCTCCCATGTTTCCTGTCATCACAGTTGGTCCCTTTACCAAGTGGGGGATTGATTACACTACATGCAACCCTCCTTCAGTAGGGGGGCACCGTTATATCATTGTAGTTGTAGACTACTTCACAAAGTGGGTCTAAGCTATGTGAACATTTAAAGATGATGGAGAGACTGCAACTCTCTTTTTGTTCAACCAGATAATCGCAAGGTTCGGCGTCCCGAGAGAGATTGTCACTGACCATGGAAGTCAATTTCAGAACCAAATGATGACCGAATTAACATCAAAGCTTGGGTTTTGGAAAGAACATTCGTCACCCTACTACCCCCAAGCGAACGGTCAGGTGGAAGCTATAAATAAATCTCTCAAGACCATCCTACAACAAACGATCAATTTGGCCATTGCAAATTGGCATTTGATGTTATACTCGACATTATGGGATTACCAAATGTCTGTTATGACTACAACTGGTTTCTCACTTTTTCAACTTGTTTACAGGCTGGAAGCAGTCTTGCCTATAGAATGTCAGATCCCGTCCCTAAAGTTGGTAGTACAGTTACTGCCAGACACTTCTCCACTTGAAGAGTGGTTATTATACGTTGAGCAGCTCAATGAGAAGCGTCATGATGCAGCCCTGGCCAACGAGGCTCACAAACAAAAATTCAACTGCCAGTATAACCGATCCGTTCATCCTCATATTTTCTTCGAGGGTGACCTTGTCCTAGTCTACGACCAGGATAAGGACTCCCTTGGGGCAGGCAAATTCAAACCCATGTGGTTCGGACCTTTCATTGTAAACGAGGTTCTAAAAAAGGGTGCTTATCATCTGGTAAACTTTGAGGGAAATGCTTTGGCGGAGCCTAGAAATGGGCTCTACCTCAAGAAGTATTACTCATAGGTAGGTCACCTTGGGTAACTTTTTGTAACATAGGTATAGTCTTTATACTATTACTTTCTGGTTTCTTTTGGTTTTATGGATGTGTTGTTTTTGATGTTACCTTTTGTCACTGTGGCATATGTCAAGTGAATCAGAGGTGTTCGGGGTACGAAGATGGTGCTAGCCGGCACACTCAGAGGCTTGCCTCCGTAGTTTGGGTAATTTTTAGACCTCAGGGCCAATTATTATCTTCAATAGGTATATGTTTAGGCGACACCACAAACAATGTCGCCGAATACAATGCAATTATTGAGTTGCTTCGTGACGCTTTTTCATTTGGTATCTCTCACCTTCGGGTCTATTTAGACGCTCAACTGGTTGTGTCTCAGTTAAATAGAGTCTACCATGTTCATGATCCTACTTTACATCGACGATTCCTTAGGGTACATCTCTTAGAACAAAGCTTTGATTATATTACATATTTTCATGTTCCCAGGAGATTAAATCAAGTCACAGATACTCTAGCTAATCAAATCTTAGATTGGCATCTCGCACATATGTAATAAAGACATACACATGCACATGTAAATACATTTTTAAAGGCAAGTATAATCCATAAGACATAAAAAAACATTAAAATCCATATATAATATCAAAATCATCAGAGTACATAGGTGGGTGCAAGCGCCTCAAAAATATGACCAATAACGAGTCATGGGGCTTATGCCCTAAAAAAAATATACAAGTAGTGCCCTCGACACGTGAAAATTCCAGCCTAACTAAGGACGGGGCCTGTGGGCCCTGTTGTAATAATCAATGACGTTTTCCAAATGCCGAAAAAGTTGGACCCATGTCCGTGGTGCCCCCACTATGTGAGGTTGCATAGATGTGGCAGATCCTCAATCTTTGCCATGGGGATTGTGTGAGTGAGAGAGGTAAAATTTCACTCTATTCCTCTCAGAACCCACTTAGCCTCATCGACTGGAAGCTCTCCTACTACTGCTGGTCCCCTTGCGGCGGTGGGTGCGGCCCTTGGCTGAGGACATTGTCTACTCCTTGCATAATCTGCTGGTCGCACTGGCCCCACATCTGCACATAATAGACACATATCTGTCAAATGCTCTGGTATAAAAAATGATATATATATAAAAAAAACAACATAAAAATTACATATGTTTAACAAAGAAAAAACAAAAAAACAAATGATGCAAACTTACCCATCTCTCCTCGCTCCTTGCCGAGAGGTATTGGTATCTCAGGGTCTCTTGAGAAGTCAATCCTAGCATAAGGGTAATCCTCTATGACAGGGATTTGTCATGACAACCAAGCAAAAAATTTGTCATCAAAGGACTCATTGGTCCTTCCTCCCCCCTATCATGGCAACAACACTGCCCATCTGCATATCGCAGGAAGAGAGGCCTGATGCCCTCATACCACCTCTCGAGAGCTGAAACTGGGCACTCTTTCAAAGAAGAAAGAGCAAAGAATCGTTCCAAACCTGAAGTTCCTCTGAGTCCGCAACCGACAGTCTGTTCGCTACCTCTTCATACAATCCAGTAGTGTGGTGCTCCAATAAAAAATCTATGCATTTAAGCACTGAACTGTACTGTTCATCTGTGCACGAGACACCTGATGCAAAGCTGCAGACCTAGTAATTTGCTCGATGAGAAACACGATTGCCTGTAGTGCTAATTCTGAGATCTTGCTTATCAACACTTGCAAGCTTTTCCGATCTGTACCTGCCTCACAATGGAGTCCAATCAACTCTGATATATTGTGAGACCCAGAGGGAAACATACAAAATTTGACTGGTTCCCCTCTCCTAGAGAGGCCAGTCAGAAAGTATATGTCCTCTGTCATTGGAACCAACGATTGCCCCTCTAGCATAAAGACCTCTGTGTTGGGATAACAATAGTCAACCAAGGCATTCAGTAGCTCGCATAAAAGGACACAGAAAAAATTTCAACAATCCACATTGCATTAACGCAGCAATAACATTAAGGTCTTCCCCAACTAGAGCACTAATATCCTCATGCTCTCTTTCTCTCCAGTGCACATACATCCTGCACATGGGCAAAGTTTAGGAGGGTTAATTCTTGTTTTTTTTTTTTTTTGCACTAAATGGAGGGTCCACGCAGGTTGTTGTGATGACAGTTGCATGTACACGCGGTCTACCATAATACAGAGCGAGTGTACACATGGGCTGTCATAGGATAGCCCGTGTGGACGTAGGGCCAACCTTCTGAAGGTCGACGCCCCCTCAAAAAATGAAACTAAATGCATAAATAAAGAATTAGATTGCAAGATGAGGTAGTTTATACTTACTTGGTCCAAATGGATGGTTGTTTCGTTCACTGAGGCTCCCGGATTCAATTCTTTTCACAAAGGGGCCGTTTTGGCTTTTAGTCAATTTCTGAATTAACAATGGTGATAATGAGTTGCCAGCTTCTATTTATAGAGGTTTTGGCATCTTTTTGTCAATTTTCGGACCCTTTTGTCATTTTTTCTAAACTGAAAATCATTTAAGATGGTTCAGAAGTCTTCTTGGGATGGTCATGGGAAGTATTTCTTTGGGTATTGGGAATTTTTTGTGATATTTGGGTGTTTTGACGGTCCTTTGGTAAAAAGTCATTTTTTTCCAACTCGTTGCATTTAAGTCAGGATTACACCTCCACTTTCTACATCTTGTTGTTTTTTCCTCTTTTCCATAGGATCGATCCCACCAAGTTGTGACATGGAACCATTATTGCTGCTTTAGAAGTGTCGTAATTTGGTGGTAGAGCTTACCGTAACATGGATGCCCTAGGTAGATCCTGATTGCATTATGGTGTCCATGCTGTCACTAACGACTACAGGCTCAGGAGTCCCTTTTATTTTTTCTTGATTACAAGTTTGAGCCTCATTTGCATGATTCCTTATCACTCTTGACCTCACCCTCGGGACTCACAAAACATAATGGGTCTTCTTTGAATCCCTTTTCAGACCCTCTAAACATGAAAAGATTGCCAAGCGATCTTGTGGCCTTTCACGCTTGTTAAACTGAAATTTGAAGTCACGTCTATTCGGTGGTAGTTTACCCCTTTTTCAGTCTAGATGGTCAACTATACGAACAAAGGTATACTCTAGAGGCCTTAGATCTCTATAAGAGTACCCTCAGGTATAATTTTAACCCTTTTTTGGGCCCGAGGGACTAAATTTACGAAAAAGGAATCCCCACGAAGTCCATAGTTAAGCTCTTTTCAGACTCCCTAAAATTGAAAATATTGATGAGTGACCTTATTCTTTCACACTCGTTAAAATGGTCCAGAAGAACATTCCTGACGGAGTCCATAGTTAATCTTTTTTTAGACTCCTTAAAAATGAAAAAATTGCTGAGTGATCTTGTCTTTATCACACTCGTTAAAATGGTTTTGAATAGACGTCTTGTAGGTGCTAGTTTACCCCTTTTTTGAACTGACTAGACTACCTTCGAAAAAGGTACCCCATCGGAGTATCCTTTTACGTTTTTTCAGACTCTCTAAATATGAAAAACCACCGAGATTACCTTCTCTGGGCTCGTTAAACTTACATCGAAGGACGTTACCATTGTGTGTCTTATTAATTGCGTTTGCATTCTCGTGTTTTTGGCCTAATGTCAACTCCATGTTGCTCTCAACTGAACCATATGAAGCATGCCTTATACGCAAGCCCTATAGCACTTTGCCTCTGCGTATTGAGACCTTTGGACCCAGGAGGGATTTTTCTCGAGTGTCCTTGCTTTGAACATCAGTCTTGTCCTTGCGCCTCGAACTTGTATGTTTGCGACACTCATTCCTCCTTTGTAACGTAGAATTCTTTTATTCTTTTTCCAAAATGATTGAAACAGACAAAAAAATCAAATATACCCCAAAAAGAGGAAGGGAAAAGTATTTTCTTTGTATTGGCAGCACAATGAGTCGCCCTTGGATAAAGCACATCCTTCCGTTTGTTCTTCAAGCCCTG
>JASDQU010946952.1:0-19906 GCA_032191745.1 Picea mariana
TGGGAATGGAGATAGATCCATGAAGCTATTGTATCTACACAAGAAGGTCTTCAATCTATTATATATAAAAAAGGATGCCCACCATGGTGTGAAAACTAGATCTTTCTGAGGCATATAATAGGACTTGTTGGTTATACTTAAGGCTTATGTTGATACAAATTAGTTTCAAAACTAGATGTTGTCAATTGGAGAATGGGTTGTGTTTCGATTGTTTCATTTGTTGTACTTATTAATGGGTTGGCCTCTTCCTTGTTCACTCCAACTAGAGGACTAAGGCAATGATTCCCTATGTCTCCATATTTATTCTTACTACTGGTAGAGGGGCTTATCAATACATTCAAGAATCCAAGAGAACCAATACATTCCCTAAGGGGTTCTTGAGAAGATACAAAAAACTTGTTTTAGTTTCCTTTGGAAAGGGAACTTAAATCAAGGAGGTTATCATCTTGTTAAATGACAAACCCTTAGCCAAACAATGAAGGGGGTTGGGGCCTCAAACATATTCATTGGTTTGGAAATGATCTAGATGGAAAAAGTCTTTGGAATCTTATCAATAGAGAATGTCTGTGGAAAATATTAATTGTGCAAAAACACCTCTCCAGGATCACTCTTGGACTAGATTAGGAGTGATAGAAATATTACTAAAAATGGTTTTAATAACTAGAAAGTGATGGTTTTAGGCTAGAAAGTGAATCTCAATAGACTACTTGAGTTAGATTGGGCCCAAACTAATAGAGTGCCTACCTTCTTGCTTTGTCACATGTGGCATACCCATTCTAACTAGAAATCATCTTCAAACTAGTACAATTGGCATAAATGATTCTAGCTTGTCAATATAGTTCCCGGATAAGGTGGGTGAAAGGGGGCACCCCTACTTTACCTCTGTACCACTAGCAGACCCTTGCTGATTTGTTGACTTAGATCCCAGGGAAAATGACACTAGACTAGCAAACAATAGATAGCAAAGGATTCCTCTGAAAGTTGCTTTGAGGAAAAGTCAAATTTTGGATAAAACCTAAATTTCAAAGATTTGTTCAGTGGCAAATTTAGAAAGCTATGCAGAGAAAAAAACATAATCGCAGCACGCTGGATCACATGTAGGTTTGGGATTACCTTTTAGAAATTTCATTGTATGCATACAACGTGGCTATCCAAAATGTATATATATCCATATCACAAAAGAACATGAACATATAACTATTTTTAGTTTAGGAAAAGAACATTAACAATACACAAACCCATCTATACTTGAACGATGTACTTGAAGCTCTATAGTGAGGTGATATATGTGTACCACTGTGGTCGAGCCTTAGTGCGGAGCCTCCTCTGCGAGTGGAGTCCTCCTCTGGGAGCGGGGTCCTCCTCTGCGAGCGGGGTCTTGGACTAACAAAATATGGTCAATGCAGTCTGCCAACTGGTGCCTGGGCCGAACCTGGGAGTAACCCATTACCAACCAGAAGAAAGTCCAAGAGTAAAATACTAAACCCGCAAACCTCAAGGCCCAAAGGGGAAATAAGAGGTAACAAAAGAATGAAGATGTAAAATGGGGAATGCATTTCAGATCCCATATAATTTATACCATGTGGGAGGGCCAAAACTCTCCATGTTCTTTGGAAATTAGGAAAAGGGAAGATTGAAATTGGGCAAAGGGAAGATTGTAGGTTGTAGCTACCCAGTGCTGAGTGCCCACTGCCCATACCACAAAATCGGGGCGAAATTAAACCATAAATCCCGATTTTACCAAATGGTAGGGCGAAGAAGCTATCATAAATTCCCATATTTCTAGAAATTTGGCTAATGGAAGCTTGTTCCTGCAAATTTCGGGGGCTAAATATAATTTGTTTTCCTCTATCCCTCCTAAAAACATGGGATAACCCTGTACACGATTTTTACCTTAAAATAAATTACGGGCTAATAAAATAAGTTTAAAAAAATCACTCTAATACAAAAAATTCACCCAATAAAAAATTAGAGGCCCCTTTATTTCACCCATGAGCGAAATTTCGCCCCTAAAATCATCTATGGTGCGGAGACAACGGACAGCTGGAAAAGCGCCCAACACAAATTTTGAAATTACCTTAAAGTTATTGTGCAATCTTAAATGAGATAATTAAGAAGAAGCGCACTTGTATAATGTAAACGGACCTTGAGCAATTCACTCTCATCCTTAGTAGATAGAAGGCATTTATGGTAGTTAATGCAAGTAGGTAGAATTGAATGTGTAGAGTAGACAGTTTTAGAGCGCAAGAGGGAAACGAGATATAGACACCCTCATTGTATACTGTAACATTATTCTGGAGAGCATAGGAGAGAAGCAGAGAGAGCTATGTAGCAGACTCCATGTACAGAATTTCTGAATTAATATAAGAAGGCTGTGATTCAGACTCATGGTGTCCATATATTCTCTGTGTATGCATCTCTGAATGTTATGATCATGGTTATTTTACCTTTCTTCTGTACATTTTCTTTTATGCTATGTATGAATGATTTCTTGTTGAATGTCTGAAATCTCAAAGGAAAGGGAAAAGGAATGAGTTTCAATTGTTAGTCTATTTGAGCAAGAGTTCCTGCAATGAGTGTAGTTGAATTGTCCGCAAGGAGTGCATCAACAAGGTGTTCATAGGTTTATCTTTGAAAGCTCAGGAGAGATAGATTTTGTTCTCATTCACACAAGAGGTGTAGTTAGGCACAGGAGCCTTGCAAGGAGTGCACAGGCCAAGTAAAGTCTCAGAGTTTCGAATCTGAGCGAAGCACTAAGAGACTGTTGTTGCAGGTGTGCGCAAATTCGAAGGATTTCAACACTTGGAAGTGTTTGAAAGTCTGCCGCAAGGAGTGCATGCAAGGGTTTTCTAAAAGATTCAAAGTTGGGGAAAGCTCAGAAGGAAATTGACCTTCCAAAGGAGTCGAAGGAAGGCGTAGTGACAAGGGACCACAGGAGGACGAGTTCCGTAGAGGGAAACGCCTTGGTTAGTTGTGCACAAGTTAACAAGAGAAAGAACGAATGGTTGGAATTCTCTGAAGAGAATTTGCGAAGTCCCGTGAGCCATCAGATCTCATGGAAGAGCAAGGGAGTTACCGCAAGTATTCCCAAATGTTCTGAGCTCAGGAGGAGTAGGACCGTAGATCCAAGACACAAGGGTCGTTCGATTTATATGTGGATTTCTATATCGGGATTTTGTAGGTGAAAGTCCCATAAAATTTGCAACGAGAATCGCAATATCACAAACCGTGAAGTCCCGAAGGCTAACAGAACGGTGTGGGGCTAGAGGAGTCAGCGAAGCGGATAGGAAGTGCACTATTGACATGGAGTCAAACTCCATTGACCATTTCAAAGTTTCGTGGAGTGAAGTTTTGAATTCCTTGCATTAGGATTCACAATATTGCGAAGTCCAAAGTCCCAACAAAAGTAAAGGGGTGTTGAAAAGTTAACCTTGTGAGAACATAGGAATTTTGAAAAATTGGGTTTCAGGAATCGCAGGAACAAGTTGCTTGACACCGCAACTGCCGAAATCGTGATAAGGAAAAATCTAAAAGAGAAAGAGGAAGGGTCAACGATGATTGTTTTCAGGTTTCAAAGATTTGAGAGACAGGTGATTAACCTATGGATTCGTGAAAGTGCGAAATGCGATCTCCTAAGTGCAATGAGGGGATCCCTCTAGAATTTGTTGTGGGTGCAGATTTTCTGAAAGGAAAATAGAAGAGTCATTTTAGAGTTATTCGGGCCAAGGAGAGAAGAATGATCCTGTTGGTGTGGACCTTCCGACCTGCGGGTTGAGGAAGGGGCGTGTGTCATAATTTTGGTATGAGAGCACAAAAAGGTTCTTTGCTTTCTGTAGTAGAGAAAAAGAGGATTCACCATGCTGCTGAGGAGAAGGGACAGACAAACACCCGATCCACTAGAGGAGAGGGAAATGCTGAGAATAAGAGGTAGGCAGATGACTGATGCAGCCATGGAAAAAGAAATGTGTGATTTACACGCCAGACTTGAAGACATGGAGACAACATAGAGACGCACAGTCAGTGCTGGGGATCTTAGTGATTCCAAAAGTGAAATTGAAGCTAAACATGAAGAAGAAGAAGTTGCAGCTGAAGATGCAGCAAACAAACATTTGATCAGAGCTATTGCAAGAATGGGTGCAAGAGCGGAAATGGACATTCTAGATTATGAGGGAAATCTGGATGCAGAGGAGCTTCTAGACTGGATTAGAGCTCTAGACACATACTTTGACTATGAAAATGTCGAAGAGGACAAGAAGGTCAAGCATGCTGTCAAAAGATTGAAAGGACATGCAACATTGTGGTGGGATGAACTACAATCTGATAGATGTTACCGGGGCAAGCAAAAGATCAAAAGCTGGGACAAAATGATCGTGAATATGAAGGTGAAATTCATCCCTAGAGATTACCAGATTACTCTGTTCAGGAGAATGCAGAACCTGAGACAGAAGTTGATGACAGTGAAAGAATACACTGAAGAATTCTATAAGATGAACATCAAGGCAGGTCATTTTGAGACTGATGATGAAAAAGTTGCCAGATACATGAATGGCCTGAGATACGACATCCAGGATGAGATGAGCATGGTAACCATCCAAACAATGGAAGATGCTTATCAGATGGCTCTAAAAGATGGAGAGAAGCTGAGCTGAAAGCAGGGTCAAAGAGGCCGAGGCAAAAGTCAGCCCATAGGAAAATCGTTTGCCCAGGATAAATATCAGAAGCCCAAGGAGGAATGGAAGAAACCTCAGACTCAAAATGAAAGAGGTGGAACCTCACTGTGAGGGAAATATGCTGAACAATGAGGGAAGCATACCAAACAGAGAGGAGATTATGCTGATAATAATACTTTTCCTCGTACCAGAGGTAGAGGAGGAGGAAGAGGTGGAGTAATAACTTGCTTCACATGTGGAAAGAATGGGCACAAGTCTTACGAGTGTCCAGATAAAAGGAAATATGGAGGAGAGACTCACATCACCAAGGCACAGAGGCGAGATGTTGAGGCAGAAGATCACTGATGATGTGAAAAGTTCTCTTGACACCAGAGAAGGAGGTGGAGAGTTCGGTCCAAAGGACTAGACTTTTCCTAACTGCTTGGAAGACCAAGGACAGGGTATGCAAGGTCATTGTGGATAGTGGTAGCATGGATAATCTCATTTCTATAGAGATGGTAGAAAAGCTAGAGCTGGAGACAATTGATCATCCAAGCCCATACAGAGTTTCATGGCTACAAAAAGGACATCAGGTAACTGTCACTAAACAATGATTAGTTGAGATCAAGATAGGAGGATATAATGATAAGATACTTTGTGATGTTATTCCTATGGATGTTTCTCATCTATTGCTGGGTAGACCATGGAAATATGACAGGAATGTGATTCATGATGGGATAATGAATGCATACAACCTAGAGAAGAATGGGAGGACTCACATGTTGCTTCGAATCAAAGATAAGGAGGTGAAAATAGAAGTAAGAAACACTGTACTTCTCATGAGTGGGAAGGAACTTCTTATAGAGGTTAAGAAGAAGGAGGATCTATAGTTCATTGTGGTTAGGAAACCGAAGATTGTTTTGACTAGCACAAGGGTGGATGATTTACCTGAAGAAGTTCAGGAACTGCTGGAAGAGTTCACTGACATAGTAGTGGACGAACTACCTTGTTCAATGCCACCGATCAGAAGTGTGAGTCATCACATTGATCTCATACCAGGGGCCAGTTTGCCAAACAAAGCCATGTATAGATTGATGCTCCAGGAGAATGAAGAGGTCAAAAGACAAGTCCAGGATTTGTTAGATAAAGGTTTGGTCAGAGAAATATTGAGTCTGTGTGATGTTCCAACAGTACTCAGTCCAAAGAAAGACGGAGGCTGGAGGATGTGTAATGACTGGAGGGAGATTAACAAGATAACCATCAGGTACAAATTTCCATTACCAATGATGGATGATCTGATGGATTGCTTGAGTGGAGAAAAATTCTTTTCAAAGATTTATTTGAAAAGCAGTTATCATCAAATCCATATGAGATAAGGTGATGAGTGGAAGACAACATTCAAAAAAAATAAAGGGTTGTATGAATGGCTTGTTATGCCGTTTGTCTTAACAAACACATAGAGTACCTTCATGAGGTTTATGAATGAAGTCCTGAGGGAGTTCATCGAAAAATTTGTTATTGTATATCTGGATGACATACTAGTTTTCAGTAAAACAATGGCAGAGCATCTGAAGCAATTGGCTACAGTGATGCAGAGGTTGCAGCAGGAGAAGCTGTTGATAAACATCAAGAAATCCTCATTCATGAAGACATAGCTCATTTACTTGAGGTTTTTTATTTCTACAGAGGAGTTGAGGATGGATCCAGATAAGGTGGATGTAATCAAGAATTGGCCATCACCGAAGAATATCTTTGAGGTGAGAAGTTTTCACGGATTGGCTAGTTTCTACCAAAAATTCATCAGAAATTTTAGTGGAATTAGTGCATCGATGATGGATACAGTGAAAAAAATACACAAGTATTTTCACTGGGTAGAAGAGGCTGAAAAGAGTTTTAATCTGTTGAAGAGGAAGATTACGAAACAACTAGTTCTGGTGTTGCTGGATTTCCAAAAAACATTTCAAGTGAAATGTGATGCAAGTGGATTTGCAATAGGGGCAGCCTTGAGTCAAGAGGACATGCCGATAGCAAACTTCAGCGAGAAGTTGAATGAAGTGAAAGTGAAATACTCCACTTATGATAAGGAGTTTTACGCTATCATCGAGGCATTGACGAACTGGAGGCATTACTTGATTCCCAAAGAGTTTGTCTTGTATAGTGACAATCATGCATTGCAGTTTGTGACTCAATAGGAAAAATTGAATCAGAAACATGTCAAATGGGTCGAGTACATGAAGAATTTCACTTTTGTGATTAAACATATTTCTGGTACTGCTAACAAAGTTGTTGATTCTTTGAGCAGGAAGTGTTTTCTATTGTAGAAGTTCAAAGTCAAAAAGTTGGGTTTTGATGATCTCAGGAACATGTATGTAGATGATCAGGAATTTAAGGAGGTGTATGAAGTAACTGAGAATCCAATTCTTAGAGATAGTAGCCAATGGGTAGAATATATGATCCAGGAAGGATTATTGTTTAAAGGTAATCAGTTGTTTATTCCAAAATGCTCCATGAGGGAGAATTTGTTGAAGGAGAAACACAGTGGAGAATTGGCAGGGCACTTTGGTCACGACAAGACATTCGCAAAATTGAATGAGTCATATTTTTGGCCGGGAATGCGAGCAGATGTCAAAAGATTCGTGGACAAATGCAGAATTTGCTAGCATTTGAAGGGAAGAAGATAGAATGCGGGGTTTTATCAACCATTTCCTATACCTGAGAGGATGTGGGATGCAATCAGCATGGATTTCATATTGGAGTTGCCAAGAACACAATGATGTTCTGACTCAATCTTTGTGGTGGTGGATAGATTTTTCAAGATGGCACACTTCATTCAATGTCAGAAAACTAGTGACACAACTCACATTGCGAATCTATTTTTCAAAAAGGCCATTTGACTTCACGGTTTGCCAAGGAGTATAGTTTTAGATCGAGACACTAAGTTCATAGGACACTTCTGGAGGACCTTATGGAAGAAGTTGGGATCTAACTTGTCATTTAGTTCAGCTTATCATCCTTAGATGAATGGACAAACGAAAGTGGTGAATAGAAGTCTGGGAGACTTGTTGAGAAGCTTGGTGACAAAACACCACAGCCAGTGGGACAACATATTACCACAGGCAGAATTTGCTTATAACGACTCAGTTAACAGAAGCACAGGGAAGAGTCCATTTTAGATTATCTATGGCATGCAACCGAGAGGAATTTCTGAACTAAGATATTCAGAAAAGAATGCAACTAGGAGCTCTAGTGTAGAAGAATTCGCAGAGGTGATGAAGGAACTTCAAAGCCAGGTGAAGGAGGGATTACATAATTCAAGCTAGGAATATAAGCGCAGAGCAAATCAACACAGGAGACAACTTCAATTTGAGTTTGGTGATTTGGTTCTGGCACATTTGAGAAAGGAAAGGTTCTTGAGAGGAACACATAATAAGTTGAAGATGAAGAAACTTGGACCATGTAAGGTCTAAAAGAAGTTTGGGACGAATGCTTATGAGATTGAATTACCCAATGGGATCATAATTTCTCTGATATTCAATATCTCATATTTGTACCCATATAAAGCTGAGGAAGCCGAGACAGGAAATGAGCAGCCAGTGATCCAGTGGACAAAGTAGATGCTAGTTGCAGATAAGCCGCAGATGGAGCGCATACTGGGAAAAGGAATGAGCAAGAAGACCAGGTGGAAGCAATACTTTGAGTATTTGGTCAAGTGGAAAGGCCATCCAGTTGAAGATGCCAGCTAGGAGAATGAAGCGGGTATCCAAAGGCATGGACACACCATATGCGAGCTCATGGACAAGAGCCCATGAAAATTTTCAAGCGAGGGAGTATAATGTAGGAGCATCTCAAGCAAACCAGCGTGGAGACAACGGACAGCTAGAAAAGCGCCCAACACAAATTTTGAAATTACCTTAAAGTTATTACGTGATCTTAAATGAGATAATTAAGAATAAGCGCACTTGTATAATGTAAACGGACCTTGAGCAATCCGCTCTCGTCCTTAGTATATAGAAGTCATTTATGGTAGTTAATGCAAGTAGGTAGAATTGAATGTCTAGATTAAACAATTTTAGAGCGCAAGAGGGGAACGTGATATAGACACCCTCATTGTATATTGTAACATTATTCTAGAGATCATAGGAGAGAAGCAGAGAGAGATGTGTAGCAGACTCCATGTACAAAAGTTCTGAATTAATATAAGAAGGTTGTGATTCAGACTCATGGTGTCCATATATTCTCTGTGTTTTCATCTCTGAATGTTATGCTCATGGTTATTTTACCTTTCTGCTGTACATTTGATTTTATTGTATGTATGAATTATTTTTTGTTGAATGTCTGAAATCTTAGAGGAAAGGGAAAAGGAATGAGTTTCAATTGTTACTCTATCTGAGCAAGAGTTCCTGTAAGGAGTGTAGTTGAATTGTCCGCAAGGAGTGCGTCGACAAGGTGTTTAGAGGTTTATCTCTGAAAGCTTAGGAGAGATAGCTTTTTTTCTCATTCACAAAAGAGGTGTAGTCAGGCAGAAGAGCTGTGCAAGGAGTGCGCAGGCCAAGTAAAGTCTCAGAGTTTCGAATCTAAGAAAAGCACTGAGAGACTCCTGCTGTAGGTGTGTGAAGAGTCGAAGGATTTCAACACTTGGAAGTGTTTGAAAGTCTGCCGCAAGGAGTGCGTGCAAGAGTTTTCTGAAAGATTCAAAATTGGGGAAAGCTCAGAAGCAATTATACCTTCCAAAAGAGTCGAAGGAAGGTGTAGTGACAAGGGACCGTAGGAGGATGATTTCCACGAAGAGAAACACCTTGGTTGGTTGTGCAGAAGTTCACAAGAGAAAGAATGGACGGTCGGAATTCTCTGAAGAGAATTCATGAAGTCCCGTGAGTCGTCAGATCTCATGGAAGAGAAAGGGAGTTACCACGAGTATTCCTAAAGGTTCTAAGCTCAGGAGAAGTAGGACCGTAGATCCAAGACACAAGGGACGTTGGATTTACACGTGGATTTCTATATCGGGTTTTCGTAGGTGAAAGTCACGTAAACATTGAAATGGGAATCACGATATCATGAACCACAAAGTCCCAAAGGCTAAGAGAATGGTGTGGGGCCAGAGGAGTCAGAGAAGTGGATAGGTGGCGCACTATTGACATAGAGTCAAACTTCGTTGACCTTTTCAGAGTTTCATGGAGTGAAGTTCTGAATTCCTTGCATTAAGATTCACGATATTGCAAAGTCCAAAGTCTCGACAGAAGTAAAGGGGTGTTGAAAAGTCAATCTTGTGAGCACATAGGAATTTCGGAAAATCGGGTTTTGGGAATCGCAGGAACAAGTTTCTTGACATCGTGACTACCGAATCGCGATAAGGAAAAATCTAAAAGAGAAAGAGGAAGGGTCAACGTTCACTGTTTTCAGGTTTCAGAGATTTGAGAGACATGAGCTTAACCTACGGATTTAAGAAAGTGTGAAATCCGATCTCCTAAGTGAAAAGAGGGGATCCCTCGAGAATTCGTTGTGGGTGCAGATTTTCCAAAAGGAAAATAGAACATCCATTTTAGAGTTCTTCGAGCCAAGGAGAGAAGAACGATCCTGTTGGTGTGGACCTTCCGACCTATGGGTTGAGGAAGGGGTGTGCGTCATCATTTTGGTATTAGAGCACAGAAAGGTTCTTTGCTTTATGTAGCAGAGAAAAAGAGGATTCACCATGCTGCCGAGGAGAAGGGATAGACAAACACCCAATCCACCAGAGGAGAGGGAAATGCCGAGAAGAAGAGGTAGGCATGTTACACGTAAAAATTACTCAACTGGATAAGTGTCGATATTCCTCTCAATTGTCGTAAGTGTCACATCTTCCTTAAAAATTTCGCAAGTTGTTCACAAGTGTCAAAGACATCATTCAATCATATTTCCATAATGATGACACTAAGGAGGCACTTAAAACATCTCATGTACTTGGTTTGGAGAAGGAGAACTGGTTAACTGAAGTCAAGGGACTCTTGACACCTGAAAAGAGCTCTGAATCAAAGGTTTTGAGTGTGAGCGCTCCCCTATATCAGCCTTAGGAGCGCTAGCGCCCCCCTACAAGGCTTCAGGGAGTGTTATAACACTCTCCTGCCCTTCTGAAGGAGCGCTACTCACTTTTGGAGCATTGGCGCTTCCCTTAAGCTTCTCAGGGAGCACTACAATGCTCAGATTCCCCTTTTGTAGGAGCACTGTCTAATCTGAGGCAGTAGTTAGCCCGTTGAGGAGAATAAGGGGAGGATCTTTCAAGATTAGAAGGAAGTTGCATTAGAATTCTTGGTTTCATCAGGAGATCCCTGATCTAAGGAGGAGGTTCCCCAACTTGTTCTAAAGATAAATCAAGAGGTTAAGCTCCTCTTAACCTATATAAGCAAGCTCTATGATGGTGGAAAAAGAAGGAAGAATTGCTAGCATGAAACCTATCATCTCATAGGAAACACACAGTTATTCAAAGGAGAGTGATCAGTGAAGCTGCTGTTATCCAGGTTGTGGATCTTTCGAGCAAGGGTTAGACGAAGAGGACTTGACAAAGCTGTCACATTCGCATCTACGATTGTAAGTACTACTATCGTTATTCTCATTAATATGACACGTTTGGCCTGTTTCTTTCTAGTTTGTGTCTGATGTTACATGAACTTATCATTGATAGATAGATTTGTTTTCAAGATAACATCAATAGAGTAGGAAGTGGTTGTATCTTGTTTGTCCATAGGATTCAGCAAAGAGAAAAGGATCGGAGTGTAACTCGAAGCGTGTAGGGACAAACATTGATAAAGAGGTACTTCTATTCTCCTTCCTTCTCACATGTTAGTTTAGATAGATTTGAAAGGAAGTCAGTGTCCACGTTAAGCATTTTCTGTCTTAGAGTTAGGGTCAAGCTCTTAGAGGCAATCTACCTGTCCGCAGGGATATTTTCCTACAACAAGGAAGATGATTGATCCAGCCATGGAAAAAGAAATGCATGATTTACACGCCAGACTTGAAGACATGGAGATAGCACAGAGACGCACAGTCAGTGCTGGGGATCTTAGTGATTCCGAAAGTGAAATTGAAGATGAACGTGAAGAAGAAGAAGTTGCAGCCAAAGATGCAGTGAACGAATGTTTGATCAGATCTATTGCAAGAATGGGTGAAAGAGATAAAATGGACATTCCAATTTATGATGGAAATCTGGATGCAGAGGAGCTTCTAGACTGGATTAGAGCTCTAGACACATACTTTGACTATGAATATGTCGAAGAGGACAAGAAGGTCAAGCATGCTATCACAAGATTGAAAGGACATGTAGCATTGTGGTGAGATGAACTACAATCTGATAGATGCTATAAGGGCAAGAAAAATATCAAAAGCTGGGACAGAATGATCGCGAAGATGAAAGTGAAATTCATTCCCAGAGATTACCAGATTAATCTGTTAAGGAGAATGCAGAACCTGAGGCAGAAGCTGATGACAGTGAAGGAATACACTGAAGAATTCTATAAGCTGAAAATCAGGGCAGGTCATTGGGAGAGCGATGATGAAAAAGTTGCCAGATACATGAATGGCCTAAGATACGACCTCCAGGATGAGATGAGCATGGTAACCATCCGAACGGTGGAAGATGCTTATCAGATGGATCTAAAAGATGAACAGAAGCTGAGTCGAAAGAAAGGTCAAAGAGGTCGAGGCAGAAGTCAGCCCAGAGGCAAATCGGTTGCCCAGGATAAATATCATAAGTGCAAGGAGGACTAGAAGAAACCTTAGACTTGAACTGAAAGAGGTGGAACCTCACAGTGAGGGAAATATGTTGAACATTGAGGGTAGCATACCGAACAGAGAGGAGATTATGCTGATAATAATACTTTTCCTCGTACCAGAGGTAGAGCAAGAGGAAGAGGTGGAGTAATAACCTACTTCATATGTGGAAAGAATGGGCACAAGTCTTACAAGTGTTCAGATAAAAGGAAAGATGGAGGAGAGACTCACATCGCTGAGGCACATAGGTGAGATATTGAGGTAGGAGATGCTGAAGGAAGAAGATCGTTGATGATGCGAAAAGTTCTTTTGACACCAGAGAAGGAGGTGGAGAGTTCAGTCGAAAGGAACATAATTTTCTGGATTGCTTGCAAGACCAAGGACAGGGTATGCAAGGTCATTGTGGACAGTGGTAGCACGAATAATCTCGTTTCTATAGAGATGGTAGAAAAGATAGAGATGGAGATGATTGATCATCCAAGCCCATACAGAGTTTCGTGGCTACAAAAAGGACATCAAGTAACTATCACTAAACAATTCTTAGTTGAATTCAAGATAGGAGGATATAATGATAAGATACTCTGTGATGTTATTCCTATGGATGTTTGTCATATATTGCTCGGTAGACCATGGCAATATGACAGGAATGTGATTCATGATGGGAGAATGAACACATACACCCTAGAGAAGAATGGGAGGACTCACATGTTGCTTCCAATCAAAGATAAGGAAGTGAAACTGGAAGTAAGCAACACTGTACTTCTCATGAGTGGGAAGGAACTTCTTATAGAGGTTCAAAAGAAGGAGGATCTACAGTTCATTGTGGTCAGGAAACTAAAGATTGTTTTGACCAGCACAAGGGTGGATGATTTATCTGAAGAAGTTCAGGAATTGCTGGTATAGTTCGTTGACATAGTAGTGGATGAACTACCTCATTCGTTGCCACCGATCAGAAGTGTGATTCATCACATTGATCCCATACCAGGGGCTAGTTTGCCAAACAAAGCCGTGTATAGATTGATGTCGTAGGAGAATGAAGAGGTCAAAAGTCAAGTCCATGATTTGTTGGATAAAGTTTTGGTCAGAGAAAGCTTGAGTCTGTGTGATGTTCCAACAATACTCAGTCCGAAGAAAGATGGAGGCTGGAGGATGTGTACTGACTCGAGGGCGATTAACAAGATAACCATCAGGTGCAAATTTCCATTACCAAGGATGGATGATCTGATGGATTGCTTGAGTGGAGAAAAATTCTTTTCAAAGATTGATTTGAAAAGCAGTTATCATCAAATCCGTATGAGAGAAGGTGATGAGTGGAAGACAGCATTCAAAAAAAATAAAGGGTTGTATGAATGGCTTGTTATGCCGTTTGGCTTAACAAACATGTCGAGTACCTTCATGAGGTTTATGAATGAAGTCCTGAGGGAGTTCATCGAATTTTTTTTTATTGTATATATGGATGAGATATTGGTTTTCAGTAAAACAATGGCAGAGCATCTGAAGCATTTGGCTACAGTGATGCAGATGTTGCAGTAGGAGAAGCTGTTGATAAACATGAAGAAATTCTCATTCATGAAGACAGAGCTCCTTTACTTGGGGTTTGTTATTTCTGCAGATGAGTTGAGGATGGATCCAGATAAGGTGGAGGTAATCAAGAATTGGCCATCACCGAGGAATATCTTTGAGGTGAGAAGTTTTCATGGATTGGATAGTTTCTACCGAAAATTCATCAAAACTTTCAGTGGAATTAGTGCACCGATGATGGATATAGTGAAAAAAAGACACAAGTGTTTTCACTGGACAGAAGAGGCTGAGAAGAGTTTTAATCTGTTGAAGAGGAAGATTATGGAACAACCAGTTCTGGTGTTGTCGGATTTCCAAAATACATTTCAAGTGAAATGTGATGCAAGTGGATTTGCAATAGGGGCAGTCTTGAGTCAAGAGGACAGGCCGATAGCATACTTCAGAGAGAAGTTGGATGAAGAAAAATTGAAATACTCCACTTAGGATATCGAGTTTTACGCTATCATCCAGGCATTGAAGAAATGGAGGCATTACTTGATTCCCAAAGAGTTTGTCTTGTATAGTGACAATCATGCATTGCAGTTTGTGACTCAACAGGAAAACTTGAATCACAAACATGTTAAATGGGTCGAGTACATGCAGAATTTCACTTTTGTGATTAAACATATTTCTGGTAATACTAACAAAGTTGTTGATGCTTTGAGCAGGAAGTGTTTGCTATTGCAGTAGTTCAAAGTCAAAACGTTGGGTTTTGATGATCTCAAGAACATGTACGTAGATGATTAGGATTTTAAGTAGGCATATGAAGCAGTTGAGAATCCAATTCTCAGAGATAGTAGCCAATGGGTAGAATACATGATCCAGGAAGGATTACTGTTTAAAGGTAATCAACTATGTATTCCGAAATGCTCCATGAGGGAGAATTTTTTGAAGGAGAAACACAGTGGAGGATTGGTAGGGCACTTTGGTCATGACAGGACGTTTTCCAATTTGAATGAGTCATATTTTTGGCCCGGAATGCGAGCAGACATCAAAAGATTTGTGGACAAATGCAGAATTTGCCAACATTCGAAGGGAAGAACACAGAATGCGGGGTTTTATCAACCATTTCCCATACCTGAGAGGCCGTGGGATGCAATCAGCATGGATTTCATATTGGAGTTGCCAAGAACACAAAGAGGTTTTGACTCAATATTTGTGGTGGTGGATAGATTTTCCAAGATGGCACACTTCATTCCATGTCAGAAAACTAGTGACACAACTCACATTGCAAATCTGTTTTTCAAAGAGGTCATTTGACTTCACGGTTTTCCAAAGAGTATAGTTTCGGATCGAGACACTAAGTTCATAGGACACTTCTGGAGGACCTTATGGACGAATATGGGAACTAACTTTTCGTTTAGTTTGGCTTATCATCCTCAGATGGATGGAAACATGGAAGTGATGAACAAAAGTCTGGGAGACTTGCTGAGAAGCTTGGTGACAGAACACCATAGCTAGTGGGACAACATATTACCACAGGCAGCATTTGCTTATAATGACTCAGTTAACATGAGCACAGGGCAGAGTTCATTTTAGATTGTCTATGGCATGCAACCGAGAGGAATTTATGAACTGAGAGATTCAGAAAAGAATGCAACTAGGAGCGCCAATGCAGAAGAATTCATAGAGGTGATGAAGGAACTTCACAGCCAGGTGAAGGGCGATTGCAGAATTCAAGCCAGGAATATAAGCGCAGAGTAGATCAACACAGGAGACAACTTCATCTTGAGGTTAGTGATTTGATTCTGGCACATTTGAGAAAGGAAAGGTTCCCGAGAGGAACACATAATAAGTTGAATATGAAGAAAATCAGACCATGTAAGGTCTTAAAGAAGTTTGGGACGAATGCTTACGAGATTGAATTACTCGATGGGATTGAAATTTCTCCGATATTAAATATCTCATATTTGTACCCATATAAATCTGAGGAAGCCAGGATAAGAAATGAGCAACCAGTGATCCAGTGGACAAAGAAGATGCCAGCTGTAGATGGAGTGCATACAGGGCAAAAGAGTGAGCAAGAAGACCATGCAGAAGTAATACTTTGAGTATTTGGTCTAGTGAAAAGGACATCCAGTTGAATATGCTAGCTGGGAGAATGAAGTGGGGATCCAGAGGCATGGACACACCATACACGAGCTCGTGGACAGGAGCCCATGAAAATTTTCAAGCGAGGGAGTATGATGCAGGAGCATCTCAAGCAAGCTAGCGCGGAGACAACGGACAGCTGGAAAAGCCCCCAGCACAAATTTTGAAATTACCTTAAAGTTATTGCGCGATCTTAAATGAGATAATTAAGAAGAAGTGAACTTGTATAATGTAAATGGACCTTGAGCAATCCACTCTCATCCTTAGTAGATAGAAGGCATTTATGGTAGTTAATGCAAGTAGGTAGAATTGAATGTGTAGATTAGACAGTTTTAGAGTGCAAGAGGGAAACGTGATATAGACACCCTCATTGTATATTGTAACATTATTCTGGAGAGCATAGGAGAGAAGTAGAGAGAGCTGTCTAGAAAACTCCTTGTATAGAAGTTCTGAATTAATATAAGAAGGTTGTGATTCAGACTCATGGTGTCCATATATTGTCTGTGTATGCATCTCTAAATGTTATGCTCATGGTTATTTTACCTTTATGCTGTATATTTGCTTTTATGCTATGTATGAATTATTTCTTGTTGAATGTCTGAAATCTGAGAGGAAAGGAAAAAGGAATGAGTTTCAATTGTTACTCTATCTGAGAAAGAGTTCCTGCAAGGAGTGCAGTTCAATTGTCTGCAAGGAGTGCGTCGACAAGGTGTTCAAAGGTTTATCTCTGAAAGCTCAGGAGAGATAGCTTTTGTTCTTATTCACACAAGAGGTGCAGTCAGGCATAGGAGCCGTGCAAGGAGTGCGTAGGCCAAGTAAAGTCTCAGAGTTTCAAATCTGAGTGAAGCACTGAGAGACTGTTGCTACAGGTGTGCACAAAGTTGAAGGATTTGAACACTTGGAAGTGTTTGAAAGTCTGCCGCAAGGAGTGGGTGCAAGAGTTTTCTAAAAGATTCAAAGTTGGGGAAACCTCAGAAGGAATTAGACCTTCTGAAGGAGTCGAAGGAAGGCATAGTGATGAGGGACCGCAAGAGGATGAGTTCCGCAGAGAGAAACACCTTAGTTAGTTGTGCAGAAGTTCACAAGAGAAAGAATGGATGGTCGGAATTCTCTGAAGAGAATTCTCGAAGTCCCCTGAGCCATCAGATCTCACGGAAGAGCAAGGGAGTTACCATGAGTATTCCTAAAGGTTCTAAGCTCATGAGGAGTAGGACCATAGATCCAAGACACAAGAGCCATTAGATTTACACATGGATTTCTATATCAGGCTTTCGTAGGTGAAAGTCTCGTAAACTTTGCAATGGGAATCGGGAATCACGATAGTGCGTGTTGTTTTTTTCTCAAAGTTGAACATACGATTTTCTTCGTGAAGTTTGTCACTCGTTTACAATAGCTCCTCCACGTTGTTCACGTAGAATTCATGGTTTATCTCCAGAGCATCTGGAAGGTTCTCAACCCTTGCCTACGAGTACACCTGAGGGCTCTCCTCGGCAAAGTGAAGTCCCAGTTGTCACTGCACAGCAAGTGGAACGCACTGACTCTCTAGAAAATTTTTGAATTAAAAATACTCAAGAGGACTTTCAACTTCACCGTGATTCTGAGCAACCGTTTATGCGACTGAATTCTTCCAGAGACTTAGTTGTTACATCTTCTGGATCACCAGTTAGACCCTTTCCAGGCATAGAAGGCCAAGATCTTTTTTGGTCTACAGGTGTTTTCCGACGGGACCTTTTTGGTCCAGGTTCACCGGTGATTTCTAAAATCAATCCACCTATGATTTCCAAAATATCTAGTCCAGAGACAGTACCGTTGACTACTGCTTATCACTTTACCATCCCTGTCGAAATGGCCCATCTCACAGATACTACGAGTGTTCCAATTGGGTTTATTGCGGTTAGTCTTGCTCCCATCAACACACCGCACATGCGCAACGTCACTCCGACACTACCACCCAGATATCGTGTGTTGAATGCTTCTATTCCTACTCCTGCACAAACTCCATCCGACTCTCCTGGTGGTCCTTCTTCTTTTGGGCACTCTCTTCCCGGTTTTATTCCAACACTCCCTCAATTTCCTTTTGGAGGACCTTCTTCGCCTTCTACTGACAGTCTTAATCCTAGTGGCACTATTCCATCATTCACTCCAAATTACTAGTTTCCGGCTGGTTGACAATTTCACAAAGGTGGTCTAACTCAACCCCCTGTCAGCGGGCAAATTCCTTTTGGAACACAAATCCCAATTGTAACACAACCCCTAATTGGAACATTGCCCCCAGTTGGAACACCACCTTCAATGGGAGGACCAACCCCACCTTATGGGAAAAACATACCTCCCTCCTTTGTCCAGTATTGGAATTGGTTGATACAACATCTTCCTCAATCGATTGGGGGGTAGCAGTTTTTAGCTGCTTCACTACCCCCTAGTATGGGCCAACCATATCTAGGTTTTTTCAATCCCATTTGGGGGGAGAATGCTCAAACTCAATCCATTGTTCCAGGGTATACTCCTATGAGCTATTGTCCTCTCAAACCACTACCGAATATGCCTGGGTCTTCACATTATATGCAGACTGCTTATGGTCCTACTGGTTTTCCGACAGGGCTTCCTCCCCAAAGCCACCAGTACCTGCAGGTGAATTGACAGTTACCCTTTCTCACCACTTTGTATCTTTTGGATTTGTCAAGGATTTTAAATGATCCTATTCGTCACTCTCCCCAATGGATTGCTATACCAACCAAGCTTCTGTCGGACATTCCTAAATTCGACGACAAAGCAGGAGAGGACCCAAACAATCACGTTATGACTTTTCACCTATGGTGCTCATCCAACTCATTGATGGATGACTCTATTCGTTTACGTATTTTTCAACGAACCCTCACAGGTTCTGCTGCGAAGTGGTATATCGAATTTCCACGAGGTTTCTTCTTTGACTTCAACACCCTAGCCATGGCTTTCCTCACACACTACCAGTTATCGATTTGTTATGACACAGGGACCAAGATTTTTACTTCCTTAAAATAGAACAAAGCCACTCATATATCCGATCACATCCATGAGTGGCGAAGGAGATGAAATCTCATTAAACTTGAGCTCCCCGATCAGTTACTAGCAGAGTGGTTCACAAAATCATTTGTGAACGACATTGGTAAGGACATTTCCATGGGTGGCATAGTCATGGAAGAGTAGGCTATAAGTTGTGCTCAATATCTTGACCTCGTTTACTCACAAACGGGAACCCTTTACGATTTACTACCTGACTTACCTCATCCTAATACTTCCAGCACTTCAACTACTCCAGCTACTTCGCATGTAGCTGACGGTGTGATTGGCACTTTCCAGGCCCAACCAGATTCCGCTTCAAGCGCCAACCCCAAATCTACTTCTTCTAATGTTGAAAATTATCTGTCTCCTTCCCCTCCCACTGGAAAGACTTCTAAGGTAAATGTAGTCCAATCTACCCTAGCTGGTAAAAAAAAATCTAAAAGGGAAGGGGTAAGAATAAGGAGGGAAAAAATACTTCTCAAGCAGAGAAAACCAAAACTACCCCTATTGATGATCAGGATAAGCACAAACCACGATACCCTTGTCTTATCTGTGGTGATGATCACTACATGAAGGATTGTCCACGACGTGTCGAGGTCACTAAGTTCCTTCAAGGAGCTCCAAAACCACCTGCACCGGCCGTTTTTTCCCAACCCTTCCCGTCTCAACAACAGGCTTAGTTGGTCATCCATGACCAACCCTCATCTTCTACCACCTCCTATGTTTTGATGTGTACTAGCAATTCTAAGAAAAGCAACGTTTCCCTCACTACTCAAGCCAAAGATTATTCTCCCTCTAAAGAGAAGGTTGATGATCTACCTCCT
>JASDQU010946953.1:6719-28185 GCA_032191745.1 Picea mariana
GTTGGATTTGAATGCACATCCAACACTGTATAAAGTCTCATGGTTTTAGAAAGGTCATCATGTAACAGTTACTCAACAATGCTTGGTTAATTTCAAAATAGGAGGATATAGGGATGAGATCGTATGTGATGTAATTCCTATGGATGTCTATCATGTTTTATTGGGAGGACCCTAGAAGTATGACATAAATGTTATCCATGAAAGGAGGAGGAATACATACACCTTAGAGAAGAATGGTAGGACACACTTGTTTCTTCTGATTGAACAAACGAAGGTGAAAGATGAAGCCTGAGTGGGAAGGAACTCATGAATGAAGTGAAGAAGGAACAAGAGATGTAGTTTTCTATAGTGAGGAAACCAAAGGCTATCCTTACTAGTACTTCATTAGAATATTTGCCTGAGTAAGTTCAGGAGCTACTAGAGAACTTTGTTCATATTGTAGTGGATGAGTTACCAAACTCACTACCACCTATCCTGAGTATCAGTAATCACATTGAATTGATACCAGGAGAAATCCTAGCAGACAAAGCAGCGTACAGGTTGATGCCTCAAGAGAATGAGGAAGTGAAGAGACAGGTTCAATATCTATTAGACAAAGGATTGGTCAGAGAAAGTTTGAGTCCATGTGTAGTACCAGCTGTACAAAGTCCAAAGAAGTATGGAGGATGGAGAATGTGTACGGGCTCGAGAGCCATAAATAAGATCACCATCAGATGCATATTTCCATTACCAAGGATGGACGACCTGATGGATTTCTTGAGTGGAACCAACTATTTTTCGAAAATAGATTTGAAAAGTGGATATGACCAGATCAGGATGAGAGAAGGTGATGAGTGGAATGAAACATTCAAGATGAATGAGGGGTATATGAATGGCTTGTTATTCCATTTGTCCTAACGAATGCCCTGAGCACTTTTATGAGACTAATGAAGGAAGTATTAAAGGATTTCATTGGTAAGTTTGTGATCATGTATCTAGATGATGTACTAGTATTTAGCAAGAGTAAGGGGGAACACTTGAGACATTTAGCATTGGTGATGAGGAGGTTGTAGAAAGAGAAGTTGTTAATCAATTTGAAAAAGTTTTTCGTAAGATAGAACTCATATATTTGGGTTTTGTTATTTCTTCAAATGAGTTGAAGATGGATCTTGAAAAGGTGAAAGTGATCAAAGAATGGTTGTCACTAAGGAATATCTTTGAGGTAAGAAGCTTCCATGGGTTAGAAATTTTTTATCGGAATTTCATTAGGAATTTGAGAAGGATTAGTGCTCAAATGATGGATACAGTAAAGAAAAGACATAAGTCTTTCAAATGGACTAAAGAGGCTGAGAAGAGCTTCAAAATATTGAAGGAGAAAATAATTGAACAATCGATTCTTGTTCTATCAGATTTCGGAAAGACGTTTCAAGTAAAATGTGATGTAATTGGAGTTGGAATTGGAGTAGTCTTAAGCCAGGACAACAGACTTGTTTCATATTTCAATTAGAAGCTGAATGAATCTAAACATAAGTACTCCACATACAACAAAGAGTTCTATGCCATAATCCAAGCATTGAAGAAATGGAGACATTATCTCGTACCGAAGGAGTTTGTTTTGTATAGTGATAATCATGCTTTGCAATTCATAACTAGATAGGAGAAGTTAAACCAAAAACATGCTAAGTGGATAGAGTTTAGTAAAAATTTCAGTTTTTTCATTAAACATATTTCAGGAAATGATAACAAATTTGTTGATGCATTGAGCAGGAGAATTTTGATTCTACAGGAATTTCAGGTCAAAGCATTGGGGTTTGATCACCTTAAGGAAATGTACCATAGTGATACATATTTTGGAGAGGCATATGAATCATGTATGAATCCTGTGCTCAGACATAGAAGCCAGTGGGCTGAATATCTGATTCAAGATGCGCTTTTTTTCAAAGGATTCTAGTTGTGCATATCGAGATGCTCGATGAGGGAGAATTTGCTGAAGGAAAAGCACAAGAGATGTCTAGATGGACACTTCAACCATGAAAAAATAGTTGCCCAAATAGATAGATCATATTATTGGCCAGGTATGAGAGAGGAGTTAAAGAAATTTGTAAACAACTAGAAGATTTGTCAGTATGTGAAGGGGAGGAAACATAACACTGGGTTGTATTAGCCATTGCCTATTCCAGAGAGGCCTTGGGATGGAATAAGCATGGATTTTTTGTTGGGGTTGCCAAGGAAACAAAGAGGAAATCACTCCATATTTGTGGTGGTGGACAGATTTTCAAATATGGCACACTTTATCCCATGCCAGAAGACCAGTGATGAAACACATGTTGCGAACTTATTTTTCAGAGAAGTTGTGAGACTCCATGGATTTCTCAGAAGTATAGTTTCGAAAAGGGATACCAAATTTGTTGGTCATTTATGGAGGATGTTGTGGAAAAAGTTGGGGACAAAGCCATCTTTTAGTTCTGCATATCATCCGACAAAGCTATCTTTTAGTTCTTCATATCATCCACATACAGATGGACAGACCGAAGTGGTGAATAGAATCCTAGGAGATTTGCTGAGGTGTTTGGTCACTGAACACCATAGTCAGTGGGATCAGATTGTAGCACAAGCCGAGTTTTCATATAATGACTCAGTAAACAGGAACATTGGAAAAACTCCATTTCAAATTGTTTATGGGATGAATCTAAGAGGAGTATCAGAGCTAAGAGATCTGAAGCAAGGTGATTTTGGAAGCACAGGAGCCAAATATTTTGTTGCAGAGATGCAGGAACTTCACAATCATATCAAGGAGTAGTTGAGGAAGACCAACTATGAATAAAAGTGTAGAGCCAATCAACACAGGAGAAAGCTTGAATTTGAATTCAGAGATCAAGTTCTAGCACATCTGATAAAGGAAAGATTTTCGAGAGGAACATATAACAAGATGAAGTTGAAAAAGATAGGGCCATGTAAAATCTTGAGGAGGTTTGGCAAGAATTATTATGAGTTAGAGCTTCCAGAAGATGTGGGTATATCGCCCATATTCAATATCGCAGACCTATATCTTTACAAGGAAGATGGAACTGAAAGAGATGAAGATCAAAGGAAGATTCAGTGGGAGAAACAGATGCATGTAGAAGAGAATCCACAGATGGAAATATCATAGATCAAAGAATTAGTAAGACGACTAAAAGAAAGACACATTTTGAATACTTGGTGAAATGGAAAGGATGACTAGCGGAAGATGCAAGATGGGTTAATGGAAAAAAGATCCAAAAGCATGGAAAATCGGTGCAGGAGCTCATGGACATGATTCCATGAATTTTTCATCCAAGGGAGTATGATGCAAGAACATCACCAGCAAAGCACAAGTGTAGAGGATAGCTGGGCTCACTGACACACATTTTGAAATATTTTGAATTTCAGACAGATCAATGTATTAATGAGATATCTGACAAAAATTTTTGAGTTATGAATATCTTTGAATGTTTGAAGGTTGAGATATCACGAAAGATGATGGGGGAATGTATTTTGTTTTATGGATCAGATCACAGTATAGATTTGGAGCATGCACTATTATCTATTTGATGCAATATTTATTGTAATAGGCGTTAAGTAATTGATATCATTTAATTCCATTTAAGGTAGCATAGAATAGTTGGAGGGAATGCTCAAAGAGCACCTGTTTGTATAAAGATTTGTAATATTGCCCAATAAGGGTTGTTGGTAGTTGTCAATTGTGGTTGATAGCTATTGTTTGAATGTGTGTAAGTTTTAGTTGGATAAATATAAAAGAGATATATTGTACCAAATGTGTATGGTTATGTGTCTAGCTGAATGAATGGTAGAATTTCTGTTATTTTTCTCAATTCCCTGTTATTTCTATTCTTGAATCCATGACTGCATTTTATTTGTTGAATGTATAAGTCATTGCGAGGAGTTGATAAGTTTCAATTGTTTCTTTTCATTGATCAAGTGCAAGGTGTGCATAGTGTTCACAAGGAGTGTGCGACTGAGTCGAAAGATCATAAGAGATAGTGAAACTCATACACCTAGAAGGAGTCAATTGACGTCCGCAAGGAGTGCGTGACAAAGTTTTGAAACTCAAAACATCCGGAAGGATAGTGTGAGTCAGTCACGAGGGACTGAAGTGGTTGGAGAACAATGGAAAGGAGTGAGAAATCATTCACAGAGGAGCGAGTGTGGATGAAATTTTGTTGTAAAGTGTGCACAAGGTGAGAACTCGATTAAGGGTTGAAGAGATTGGTCAACGAAAAATCAAGAAGGGAAGCTTAGGAGGGACAGTGATGGAAATCTTCAAGGAACGGAGTCCTTGAATTATTTTTCAAAGCTGGTGAGTGCGAGATTCCTTCTCAGGGGGGGGATGAATGATTCCAGACAGTTGGATCTGGTAGGGCTACACGGAGAATAATTGTGAAGTGCTTCAATACTTCAGAGTTTGACAAGTTGGGAACCTGATGAAGACCAGATTGCGAAGTCGAAATTCTTGAGTCAATCCTAACCGTTGATCATAGGAGAGCATGTGGAAATGAAATCAAAGAGTTTGAGAACCAGGAAATTAGATGTTGTGAGTGAAAGGCCTAGAGTTTCATGGGGTTGCGAAGCCTGAACCATTGTGGGGCCAACAAATATGAGGAGACATGTGGCGTTAGTTGGAGAATCAGAGCTGAGTGCTTCAAGGAGTGAAGAAAATATTTGGAACATCCTAGAAGTCTGAACTGTGAAAAAGGTAGACCCACGGTCATAACTGTGGTCACTAGTGGAAGAGCCTATGTGTGTGGGTAAGATAGCTTTGGGTGCCCGTAGGGACCCAAGGAGTCGTTCCGACTTAGGAATCCAAATGACACAAGACTGGGACATCAAGCATCCCTTTAGAGGGAAGGGGTTTGCGTCAAAGAGTTTGATGCTTAATTTAATGCATTGTAAGAAGGAGAATATACAAAGTTCATTAATTCAAAAATAACAACTTTGCCACTTTTTTTTCTTCAACTTAGTGCAGACACCTTTGAGCATTGGTCAGACCGCAACAATCTATCAAGCCAAGTCTTGAACCCAACCAAAACAAAGCTATTCTTACATTAGTATTAATGATTAACAAATTAACAAAGAAAATTTATTTCAACATTAACATAGTAAAGATAGAGACTATCATCATTTTAATTTAATAGAGATCTCTATTGGTGAAATGGAAACGCCAAAATCCTACCATTCAAAGACGACCATTAAAACCTTTCATTGAGATGTTGATGTAAATGTGAGACCATGTCTCTCTTACTTTGTAATATTTATAGTGGCTTTCTTCATTCTTCCATTTGTGCATGTGATACTTTCTTTCTATGTCTTCTAACACATTGTTACACTAATTTTCTTAGTTCTTTTGTACAGATGATTATGTTGAATTTTGATAACCTATAACATAAAATGAAGCATTTAAATTAATACATAGTAGGAAAGTATTTAAGAGTTTGATGTTTAGTTTAATGCATTGTATCTTAAGGAGAATATACAAACATTATTTCAAAACTAACAACTTTTCCACTTTTTTTCCATCAACTTAGTGCAAACACCTTTGAGCATTGGTCAGACCACCAAAATCTATCAAGCCAAGTCTTGAACCAAACCAAAACACAACTATTCTTACATTAGTATTGGTGATTAACAGATTAACAACAAAGCAATTTTATTTCAACATTGACATAGTAAAGATAGAGACTCTCATCATTTTAACTTCCTAGAGATCTCTATTGGTGAAATGGAAATGCCACAAGCCTACCATTTATGGAACATAAATTGTGATGCAATGAAGAAATGGAGAAAATACAAAATTAATGTCAGATAAAGACAAAAGTTAGAATATGAAAACCATATTTATGTTATGGCTAGCTCAAAGAAGAAAATCGATATTACTAAAATAAGAACAATGTCTTATAAGCTTCCATTGAAAAAATCCTATAAAATAGTAGTGGTGTGAAAGAAAATATATCGTGTGTGATGACTTGTTTTGACTATTTTCAACCATATTTTCAAATCAAACAAAATTTAAATTATAAGTGAAAAACTATAATTTTTATTTAACATTTTCTTGAATAAATTGATATTTTGAGAAATGAACCGTATCATATAAACAATAAAGGAGAAATCAAGTATGAGACAATAAATAGATATTTTTAATTCAAAAAATATCATATATATATATATATATATATATATATAATAAAACTTTGAATAGTTACACCTCCAAATACATAGGCTCCACATCCATTTTAGGATGATAAAAAAAACTAAGACATTTAACTCCAAAATTATGAACTCTACGCCATCGTTTTAAGATAGATCACTTCATACCTGGAAAAAAATAGAATTCAAAAATTAAAAATTTACAATAAAATTTATGTACAAATTTAAAATAAAATGTACACATGTACCATTTTAGATTTAGATAAATAAATCAGGTTGTGATTAAATAAAAATTGACATACATACACAAAGATTTAAGCCTCATCATCCAACATACTCCTTTCCAACAAATATAATGTAAACATTGTTTCCGTCAAATATAATTTAGACATCCGTAACAATAAAAAACAATATAAAAAAAACAAATAACACGTATTAGCATATATATTTTAACTAAATATTAAATAAACAATAATAAATAATAACATACCTAACCAAAGTTAAACAGATTTAATATTTTCTCTCACAAAGTTCCAAAACTTCCAAAATAGTTACTCTCCACATTAAGCATACATGATTTAAACAATTTGTAAAATCTTATCTAAAATCTTAAAAAAATTTAAAGAGAAAAATTGTGTTCTTGGTAAAAAAAAATTGTGTTTAGAGTTAGATAAAAATCTGAAAATAAATATAGAACTGTGTATGAAGAAAGTTCACAAATCTCCATGTTAATTCATTCTTCCAATGAAATACGTTTCTCTTTGTGGATAAAGTCTCAAATCCTTCAAGTGAAATTATCATCCGAGGTGATCTTATTTTATCCTATTTACTCAACAGTAATATACTTCTCTTCTCTTCTGTAGTGGTCATATAATCAAATTTCATAATTCCCTTTCAAATTAAAGGACTCATAAATGTCCATATTAAGCCACTCTTCCAATAAATTACTTATATATATGAAAGTTCAAAAATCTCCATTTATACAAAATTATAAATGTTGTTGATCTTATTCAAAAAATTGGAGATTGGACAACTAATGTGCTCATCTGTTGATATTAGAAAACACATATATGATTCAACCCATCTAAATTTAAACTTGTGGAATCAAGTCCCCTATTTACTGGAGTTTCATTTAACATATCTCCAAACGACAATTAATGACAATAACAACTCAATTATTTCTATAGATACAATGATATTTATCTAAATCTATAATTAGAAGTAAACTATCCTAAAATGCATAAAATTTTTACTAACTAGAACACATACCAATCTGTTGTTTGGGTCATCATTCTGAATGACCTTCTTCCAACCATCACGAAAAATTTTTGTATACTCTTTAAGATCTTGTACTGACATGGTATCTAAGTCCACATCTGTTTTATAAACAAATATGGCACGAGAATTGGATTTCGCTTGCTGACGGTTCAAGCCAACATCAACACCATAAAAAATCGATTCTAATTTTTTTTTTATTGCATTCCTAGACTTTTTTCTAGCCTTTGATGAATCTCACAACTCTGAATGTGAAGAAAATTCCTCTGTTTGGTGAGATACTAAAGGTCGTAGAGGCATATTCAATATCACATTTTGATATGATAATTTTGTATCATATGTTCTTCATTTACCAGCCCCATAATAATCAAATGATAGACTAGTATAATCAGGGTGCATGTCCATGAAAAAATCTACATAAAAGTGTGTTGTAGAATAATGTGGAACCTCACCATTCCACAACAATTTCTCATATGCTGCCAAAAATTTGTTATACATATGTTCTGCAATGCCAGGGTGCTTAAAATATTGCACCTTCAACATCTTCCGCATTGGCCCATATTTGAAATTGAACATAGAAATTGTGTTTTCTTTTGAAACTTATTTTTTACTACATTCCATTTATCAAGGCCCATCACCTCTAACTTTCATCGCCTGATTAGATCGATAAAACTATCAGTGGTTGGCCCCATCTTTTTATATGCGTCCATAAAGTTTTGCAATGAATAAAAAAAAATATCCAAGCTTTGTTTACTCCCTTGAAGGAGTTCCAAAATATACAAATCATTTTTCAACCTCCTTTTAACACCCGAGCATCGCTCAAGGGTCATTGCTTCAATAATCCCTTCCCATGGATGTTCATCACCAACATCCGAAGGATATGTGGACGTAGGAGTGTAATATTTTGTTTCTTGATAACATGGCCTCCTAAATCCACCTTCAACCTCTTCTCCAACATTAGAATATTTTTGACACCCACTCTCTCTTTCAATGTCATCCCTTTCTATAAACTCATTGTCTACACACACATTTGAAAGTAATTACAACATTTAACTTGACATAAATTTAAATACACAAAAATATAATAAAAATAAACAAAATCAAAGAAAATTACCAAACATATTCTCTTGTCCTGAGGTATTCTCTACATTCTCAGGTGTAAGGGTATCAATGCACAACCTATCTAAAAAGGCTACATCCATATCAATTTCTTGAGCACATTCTGGAGTTGATCTATTCACAGGCTCGTTTGATAGTCTCATCTGACGAGATTGTCTTTGGTCACTCAGAGTCTCAGTCGAAGAAGGGGTTCCTCTTCTTTCATTTTGGGAGAGCCTAGAGCGTTTGCGAGGAATGTTTGGAGACTCTCATCTTGACATCTTATCTCAATATATATCGTTTGAAAAGTCATTAAAATTTAAGCACAAGACATGTACGAGTTAATATCTCCAACATTGACAAACAAAAATTATGAAGAAAGAAAAAAAAAAGACAAAATTAATAGAAATGTTCTTTATGTTAGACACAATTATAATAGGGTGATGCATAAATCCACTACCCATGCCCATTTCAAATATATTTTGGTTTCTAACTATTAGCATAAATAACCTTGGTAAATCAACAAAAAATGGAAACAATATTTAGACGAGCACATATTAGGACATAAAGTTGATGAAATGCTCCAAAAGTACAAGTGGAAAAGCAAATTCACAACATGATAAGCACTTACTATGATGGAAATTCATAATATATGAAGAGTACATGGGTCAAAGTCTGGTAACAAAGTAGCGGTTGTCTATATGGGAAATAGGATTTCATTCATCCAACGGGTATGGAGCACAGTCCATGAAAATCAATGATTAATTTTATGCCATTTTTGGTTGGATGGAAGAAATATGCCATCTAATTAAATTTTAAATTGATGGCATCATTACTTTATAATACAGTTCCAAATTACATCCAGTCAAACATTTGCTAGCTAAGATACATCATAAATTCATGGTCGGGGCCAGATAAAAGAAGAAGTTGAAAATTCTAATCACTTCCATTCGAAAGAATTTCCATATTGTGGTGGAAAGGAGGAAGTTGTTGCTATGTTTCATCCCAAAATAAAGCATTCGTTCCATCCATGAATTCCCAAAATCAATGAGTGTGGATAGTATCTTTCTTTTTTTGGACATTGTTCCATATTGAGGAGCTTGAAAATTTTCCTGAAATTATGATCATGTCCTGAGAGTCTATGAGAGGGTAGTACTTCTTGCACCAAAGGAGGGCCCATAGATTGCAATACTTCATTTAGCTCCACAGAATGAACTAGGGACATATGGATATTTGAGAATGAGTGATCATTTAAGGTTAGAGAGATTGAGCATGTCCAAGTGACTAAATCCCAGTTCTTTTCTTTGCAAGTTCCACCCCACACAAAGGATCTTTGGAGGTTTCAGACAACTTTCAGGATCACTTTGGGAGAAACCATGGATTAAAACAGGTAAAGAGACATGGATTTAAGGCTATATTTGAGAAGTACCAGTTTTCACGATGCATTGAGCATTCTGAAGGACCAATTAGACAATTTCTTGTTCATTAAGGAGAGGAGATCATCCCATGATGAATTTCATCATCTGTTTTCAATGAGAAGGAACCGATATATTTGATGGAAGAGAGCTCCTTTGGAATTCAAGGATCCTATAGATGTGATCTTGTACAACAGAGGTAGTGTGAAAGAAAAAAAAATAGGACTAATCATTGTCTTGTCTGGATGTAGACTGAACCATGAGAATATTGTCATCAACAAATTGTTGATGGGAGATGGGATGCTCCCCATCGTCAAAACACAAGACTTCATTTTATTTTCTACGACAGTCGTTTTTATGGCTCTGTCATTACGGTCATCCATCAATATGAATACGAAGGTCGAGAGGGGATTTATTTTCCTGACACCATTGGAGGGGGAGAAAGTAGAAGGGGAGTAGTTGACCATCATTTAAAAGTAAGAACAAAAGGTAAGGGAAAGTAATAATTTTATTGGGGGATTTAGACATCCAATTTTAAGAGCATACTGAGGATTTTGGAAATTTTTAGAGAGTGGATTTAACCATGTGGAAAGGATAACCCAATCCAATATTTGTCTCCCCTCCACATAGATGACTTTAGTGATAATTTTGTAGACCATGTTACAGAGGGAAATTATGAAACATTTGTTGGGGTTTTCCACCTTGTCTTCCTTCGAGATGAAGGTGAGGAAGGTTATATTTAGATGTGGGATAAAATTGGAGTGAAGGTGGGAATCTTCTAATAAGGCCCATGTGTCCCAAGCAATCGAGTCTTGAAACCACCTGATTTTGGTCTCTTCTATAGTTTTTCTAGCTGTGAATGTCATTGGTGGTTGAGGGATTGGATGATATCAAGAAGGATTGGGATTCATGGTCGAGCCTTCTTATGCCACTTTTATTTTCGTTCAGAGAGATAATTATTGTGAAGTATTCACCAATAAGCCAATGATCATTATTTTGAAGTATCCACCAATAAGCCAATGATCACTATGTTGAAGTATCCACCAATATGCCAATGAAATAATATTTCGGTCGTAAAATAGTTCAGCCGAAAGAATATTTCAGACGAAATATTCTTTTGGCCGAAATATCTTTTCGACCGAAATATATTTCGGCCAAAAAGAGGTTATCTGATGAAAACCATCCATATGACTAAAATTGTACACAAAAATCGATGGCGTCGTCACCATACCATTCGATTTGACGTTCAAAGGTTCGGCCGAAACATATTTCGGCGAAAAAAAAGATCTTTCGATCGAAAAAAAAATATTAGTTTGGCCAAAAGAATGTCTTTCAGAATTTTGGAGATCGGATTGTCACGGAAGTGTTACCCACCTCCATGAATTTAGTCGAATATGATTCTTAAATTTTCTTACCCCACTAACTTCTTTGTAGTTAACCTTCCTCCTATGAATATTCAAACGAGGAAGCATCACAATACTTCGAAAATAAAAATATAATTTGATTCGACATATTTTTTATTTGTAAATCCAATACCTTATGATATGCACAACGCATGAAAAACTCAACGCAACATAGTTGAAAATAACGCGTGCTACAAAAACTTTGTTGTTGAATTCTCAAAACTTACCGCATAGTTCCAAGACTGCACGATATACTGCACACTGTGATGAAAACACTTAATAAACAATTTATTGACACTGTGCTAATATTTAACACATAAACTCACAAACATAACAAACATTCAGAAAACATGTGAACACACAAAATACTTAATATATTATGAACTTGGGCACTACGCACAGATATTGAATAAAAAACTATGTCGAGCTTTGACTCCAACAACGTATGGAAACTTAAAAAAATGAGAGATTGAGATCTTAGACTTCTTCAACTCCTCACAGCTGTTTTTGTTGCTAAATATCAACTGACACACTCTCTTTTCTTTTTTTTCGACTACCTACAAACTCGGACATATATAGATAACACTAAAACTTCCTATAGAAGTAAAACTGACTCAAGAAATAAAGATGTCAATCAATACGATTGACTTCTATCTACTTAACATAGCTCGAGCAAGTTAAAGATTGGTTCATAAATAACTTCCATAGTTGTTGACTGACAAACCTGAGTTTGCGTAAATGTAGGCTCACGAATTTGAAACTTGCAGGATGATGCAGTGACTCACTTGCTAAGTCGGTGAAGACTTAAATCACACTGACTTGTAATTAGTATTTCTAACACTCACCCTTAATTATAAGTAGGTAAGTTTAAAAAGGAAAAAAAATTAATAAAAAATTTGAATTGACATGAACTATCAAAGATATGTGGTTGCACCGACTCCTAGACAACTGCGCATTTTTTGAAATGCATCTCTTGCCAAATATTTTGTAAATATATCTACGACTTGTTCTTTTGGCCTACAAAACGTTAAGAAAATCCCTTTTTTTGTCAATGTTTTTAGTTTTCTTGTGAGACACATGATTCTTGGATAACATGATGGCAGAGTAATTGTCAAAAAATAGTGTAGTTTGTTCATGTTGTTCCTGAAACAAATATTTTAGCATTCTTCTCATCCAAATTACATGACAAGTTGCGCTTGTAGCTGTGACGTAGTCAACTTCTGTTGACGAAAGAGTGACTATGGGTTGCTACCTTGATGCTAATGACACTATGCTTGTTCCAAAATGAAATGTGTACCCAGAGATATTTTTCCTATCATCCTATCAGAATCATTGTTAGTGTATCCAATAAATTTGAAATCTTTTGAAGTGCAATACCTAATCCCAAAATATTTTTCTCCATTCACATATCTCATAATTTATTCCCCTGCCTTCCAATGGGATTCTTTTGGAGTTTCCATTAACCTTGAAATTAGGCTCACTCCATACATAATATCAAGTCTTGTTGTTGTCATATACATAAGACTTCATACCATTATTTTAAAAAATGTGGGATCCACCTTGGACCCTTCATCTTCCTTTCATAATGATTTTAAATAGGTGTTGGGGGCTCTTTGCAATTTATCATAATGAGTTTTTCATAATTTCATGCACATATTTAGATTATGAAACAAATATACCAGCTTTGTACCAATGAACTTCAATACCCAAAAAATATCTCATAAACCCCAAATTAGTCATCTCAAACTCATCCTTCGTGACTGACCTATATTCTTCTATGCCAAAATCTCCTATAAAAATAAAATCATCTACATATAAGAAAACAATTAACATTTTACCTTGCTGATTTACTTTGATGTACAATGTTGTCTCACATTCACTTCTCTAAAATCCATTTTGAGCGAGGTAGGAATCTATGCGACTGTACCAAGATATGGGAACTTGATTTAATCCATACAATGCCTTCTTCAATATGTATACCTTGTTTTCTTGTCGTGCAACCTCATAGCCTTGTGGTTGTTCAACATATACCTCTTCTTCCAAATGTCCATTCAAAAATGTTGACTTTACATCCATTTGATAAACAAGACATGTGTTCTGCACAACAATGGCTAACACCATTCTAATGGTGTCAATGCACACAACTAGTTTAAATGTTTCATTGAAGTTAATTCCAGGTTGCTGTGTAAAACCTCTTGCAACTAATCTTTCCTTCTGCTTTTGCACATTTCGTTCTACATCTTGCTTGGTTTTATAAATCCACTTCACACTTATTACATACTTATTTTAAGGGAAATCTACCAATTTCCATGTTTTATTATTCTCTATACACTTAATTTCTTCATCCATGGATTGTGCCCTTACATCATCTTTGACAACTTCTTCAAAAGTTAATGGATCATCTATTTGTGAAAACAGATTAAAAAATGAAAATGAATTTGATGTGTCAGCATTATAGATGTCACACATACTTATTTTCTTCCTTGGTAACATACTTGCTAATATTGGATCTTGAGATGTAGAACTATTTGGACTGTTTGCTGGAGTTTATTGCGCTCTAGGTGTGGACTGTGCACTGGTAGATCTCACTGGAGTAGCTTCTACTGGGATCTATGTCACGGTTCCAGGAGTAGAAGGAACTGCGCACTGACTTATAAATGGATTGTGAATGCATTCATATTTTGTTTCATCATGCCATATAACATCAATAATTCGTACTTTCTTTTCTCTCCTTCCATCCCATGCTTCACTTTCCTCAAATTGAACATCGCAATTGATTAATGAATTTTCTTGCAATAGGATCATACAACTTGTATGCTTTTGTATCTTTAGAATATCCAACAAATATACATTTATGTCTTTTGTTGTCTAGTTTATTTCTCAGCTCATCTAGAACATGTGTGTATGGGACACAACCAAAAAAATTTAAGTGCGCCACATTATGCTTCATACATGTATAGGCTTCTTGAGAAACTTTGTTCTTCACACTCTTTGTCGGACATATATTCATGATGTATATTGCAGTTGCTACTGCCTTAGCCCAATATTCATTTGACAAATTTTTGGCTTCCAGCATACTACGCACCACTTCCATGATGGTTCAATTTGTCCTTTCTACGACCCCATTATGTTGTGGTGTATACTGCACATTGAATTGCTTGTAAATACCATGAACCTTACAGAAGTTATGCAAATCTCTTGAAACATATTCATCTCCTCTATCAGTTCTTAGAACCTTGATGTAATAACCAGTTTGCTTCTCCATAAGTGATTTAAACTGTTGAAAACAACCCAATGTGTCAGATTTATGTTTTAGGAAATAAATCCATGTCTTTCTTGAGAAATAATCAATAAATGTCAGATAATAAGTATTGCCTCCTATGGATGGTGCTTGCACTGGTCCACAAATATCTGAATGTGCTATTTCCAGTGGAGTTTTGTTGATGGGAAATGATTCTCTATGTTGCTTTCGAAATAAGCATTCTTCACATATTATTTCTTGTTTTTCAATCAATGTAAACCCTTTTACCATATCCTTTGTATGTAGAAGCTTGAGACCTGCAAAGTTTAAATTTCCACATCTTGAATTTCATAGCCATGAATCATCCTGCACTTCATATTGGAATGTTGCATGCATATTTTCACCATTGTATTCTTATTTCTTGAAACTACGCTCACTACCTTTTCTTTCCTCATAATTCTGCACATTTACTGCTTCACTTTATGTTTTGAATGCAGTGTTAGACTACACATCTTTTTATTTACCGACAACTTGCACTATTTTTCTCTTCATGGATGGCTTCAATGTCAATTGAAACATTATGTTTATTTTCATTTGAATTATTGCAATAAGTTTACTTCTTGGATATCTATCCATAATCACACAACGATTATGTTCCATGTATATTCTATATGATTTCTATAACAATTGTCATTTTCTCATCAAAATATGCTTTAGACCAGAAACGTAATAAACATCTGGCATAACGTTTTTCTCTGTCTTCTTAGTTAAAATGTTTATAGTGCATTTTCCTAAGACAGTGACTTGGATATATGTTCCAAGTGTAAATTTAGTTTGGACTGACTTATTCAAACTAGAAAACAATTCTAAGTTTCATGGCATGTGATTACTACAACCTGAATTTAGATACCATATGTCACATGGACTTCCTTGAGAAACATTGCATTCAATTAGGGAAATTATAGGCATTGCTTCAAGGCACACAATAAACATAGGACTCAAAGGAATATTCGTGCCATGTGACTGATCTTGACCTTGCTTGTTCTGATTATACTATCTTTTCCTTCACTCATATGCATAATGTTCATACTTTTTACAGTAATGGCACTAAATATTTGATTTATCAAATTTATGATTACTTGACTCACTGAACTATTTGTTTTTGTCATTTTCCACTAGTATTTCAAGGACTTCCACTGCATCCACCTATAGAAGAACTTCTTCCTTTTCCCCTAAAGTTCGCTCTCCCCCTTCCTCTTTCACGGCTTATAGATGGTTGTGTGGAAAATGCATTTTCCAATGACATATTTGACCTATTTAATATGTTTTCATGATTAACGAGGGAAGCTTGCAATTCATATGGACTAAACTGACTTAGGTCTTTGCTCTATTCTAGAGTCACAATAAGGGTATCAAATTTATTAGGAAGACTCCAAAGTACCTTCTCAAAAACTTTTCTATTTTCTATGGTTTCTACATGAGACTTAATCTGATTTTTTAGGCCAATATCATGGGTATAAAAGGAATCTGTTGAATGTGAGTCTTTCATTGACAGAGTTTCAAAATCTCTTCTAACAATTTGTAATTTTGAATTTCTGCCTTTGTCCATACCTTGATAAGAGGTTTGTAATATGTTCCATGCTTCCTTGGCTTGCTTTGCTAACTCTCATGCATGGATTGATGTATGTAAAACATTGTTTTTCCATCCTTCTTCCTTTGATCTTTCAGAGCATCCTTCTCAGCTTGTGTGAGAGCATCATACGCTTCTTGATCTGTTGGTTTCACATAGGCATTTTCTACTATCCCCTCTACATCTTGACCTCGAAATAACTCCTTAATGGTCAAGGACCATAACTCATAATTTTTTTTTCTGTGAAAGTTGAACATTGCAGATTTGGAGTAGAGGCCATATTTCACATTACAATAGAGTTGTTTCTCTGATAAACTTGTTTCGATAGAACCTTCTTTGATACCAAATCTCAAATCTACAACACGCAGACAAACTCTGTTAAACACAATTGCAAAGAGTGTGTGCTACAAAAACTTCATCGTTGAACTCTCATGACTTACTACACATAAACTCACAAACATAACAAACATTCAAAAAATATGTCAACACACAAAATACTTAATATATTATGAACTTAGACATTGAGAGCAGACATTGAATACAAAAGTATGTGAGCTTCAACTCCAACAATTTCTGCAAACTTACAAAAACCAGAGCTTAAGCTATCATACATCTTAAACTCTTCAACTCCTCACAATTGTTGTTGTTGCTAACTATCAACAAACACTCTCTCTTCCTCTGCTTCGCCTACCTACATACTCACACATATATAGATAAGATTGAAACTTCATATAGATGTAAAACCTACTCAAACAATAAAGAGATCAATAAATAAATATGACTGACTCCTATCTACCAACTAGTTTGCGTAAAGGTAAACTAGGTTTGAATAAAGGTAGAGCTCACGAATTTGGAACTTGCATGCTTACTGAATTTTGAAACTAGAAAGCCGTGGTTCATGATTATTAGATATTGTAATTTCCTTCTCAAAAATCATTTTCTACTATTGACCATAGCTGTATGCTTTACTTCCATCTACCTATTTATCTTCACCACATATAATATGGTTATTCCTAATTGTGGCATGTTCTTCAAAACTGTCTAATGATTTAAATTATATTACCCTCCTTTCGGATTAAGCTATAATATATAAAATTAGAAATTGACCTTATTTATTAAATTAAAATGAACAACCGTATTTATTTAAAAAAAAATTGGCGAATCAAACAAGGTCAAAGCGATATGTCACTGATACAATCCAGCTAATAGATAACGACCAGACAAAGCATGGGCATTTAGTATTATTTTATGTTCTCGAAATTGACCAAGACTTGTTCTATATCAAAGTCAATCAAACCTACGACGCGTTAGATTTACGCGTTGTATTCAAAGATGTTACATAGAAATACAGAGGTTGGGAGTCTGCTAATCTTGTGGCTTTTCTTGTACTGTGGTGCCAATGCAGCTGGCCTGCTACCTGTAACAGCGAAATTCATACAACCTGAATTTATTCAGTCATCAGCAGCTGCTCTGCTACCTGTAAAAGTTATATATATATATATATATATATATATATATATATATGGAGCGTAGCTTATTGGCACTAAGTTTGCGCTCATGTGCTCTGTTTTCCGTTCTCGTATTGGTTTGATTTCCTGCTACAACAGAAGCTCGAATGGTGGCTGTTGCCTCTGCTGCTATTGACGATAAGGATTTGAATCCATCAACAGGTATGAATAATATTATTGAGTTTCGGAGCCCAAGTGATTTTACTTTGGGTCCTAGCAATCATTTTTTATGATAAATGTATTTTTAAAATTTTACGGAGGTATCCATAGAAGGCCTACGAAGTCGGGGATTGTCCATGAAGTCATTGACGAATGGAATGAAAGTGCAGACAAGACTCCTGAGGCGTAAGCAACCTTCTCCTAGCCCTCCAGCTGGAGCCGCTAATCACAACAATTATGTGCCGCCTCCACAGATATAATCATGTTGATTGTAGAGGGTTTCCCTGCATTTAATTGTACTTCCAGTTGTTTGTAAAGAGATTGTCTGCATTTAAAGTATTGTATTTCATGTAGTTTTCGACATAGATGTGAGATGTGAAAAGTAAATAAGTAGACAAATTTATTTTGTCAGTTGATATTGTATTTTCCAAAATATTGTTAGAAGTTATATTTTCATGGATTAGTTGATGTTTTCGAAGATTTTGACCTATTTCAACTTAATTAAAACTAGCACAGCCACAATTATGTGGCTTATGAACGCCGAAAGGCATAATAAATCTACAAACCCTAAAATAAACCCTAATTAGGGTTTTGTGTGCACATATACCAAGGCGTTTGTGTCCAGCTTTGTTTTTGATAAATGCACAGTACTCATCAGAATTCAAGTGAAGGCTATGAAACCTTCCTCCCTTCCTTCAAATAAACGTCCAGCTGCTTGCTCGGCTGCATACATAAAATTAAAACAGGTTTTACTTGGATCAGGCTTCATGGATTATAAAACTGAGCTTTATAGAGAATTGATTTCCGAGTAATTTGCTGTAAATAATTGATTAATTACCTGGTCACATTCGAGTATGGCTTTCCAATCTTCTTTTTGGATCAATGACATAGTTATTTGGGCATTTGGTAATGCCAGTGGATAGTTTAAATCCCCAAACGTCTTGGTAATGCCAGTGGATAGTTTAAATCCCCAAACGTCCGCCAACAAAAAAATACATCTGAAGACTACTATCGAGATGAAGTGCTGATGAACGCTTTCAGAATCCAGGCACACATCATGTGAAATGACATCAACTTCACTTTCACTTTGCTCTGTTACCGGTACCGTGGCGGCTTCTAATGTTGCCCATTGCACACAACGATCTATTTCGCACAGTGGCAGTTGGTCTTCCATAAATTTCTTAACCTTTTCAAATATTTCTATCGCAAGATGCCTATTATCACCCGGCATGTCCATAATACTTCCATTCGGTGATTTTTCCATTTCGCTGGGCACTTCAGTTTCACAAATGTGTGGTACGAAACCAAAAAACTGAGCTAATAGAGAAACGGGGGCTAAACCAAAAACTGAGCTAAACCAAAAATTACGAAACCAAAAAATGAGCTAAACCAAAAATTACGAAGCTCCAACACTTAATACACGTTTTTAGGATAATATGAAACGCGGGGGCGGTAGAGAATGGGCGGGCAGCTGAAACGCGGGGGCGGTAGAGAATGGACGGATAACTGAAACGCACGGACAGTTCAGAAAATTAGTGGTGAAAATGAAACGTGCAGACAGGTGAGGATGTTTTAATTTAGATGCCAGGATTTAATTGCGTGTAAAACTTTTTAATTGGCATCCAATACCTACTTAAGTATTCGCCCAGTAACAATAATTTAGTAAATTGTGGTTAGCTTAATAGATTATCTATTAATCACTGAACGTGGCAATCTGGTGGTGAGCAAGTAATTTTTTAATCTGATTTAGTAAATGTAAAAAAGTAATCACATAAACGGACGTCTTTATAAATGAGCGGAAGTTAATTTATTAAAATCTCATCCATTGATTAGAGAGGACGACGAAGAATATGCCAGCATCTTCAATTGCCAACCCTAAGATTGAAATTTATGATTAAAAGGTGATTAATTCTGCCCATTGTCAATAGGTATACGCCTTTCGGCGTAAAAATTTATGATTAAAAAGTGATTAATTCTGCCCATTGTCAATAGGTATACGTCTTTGGGCGTAATTAGGTATTGTTCTATGTTTTTTTTTAAAGCAATAGATAGGAAATTGTAATTTTTTTCTTTTAAATTGTAGTTTTGTATGTATAAATAGATTCAGACTGTTTAAAAATTTCTGGACAGTGGTATTATACAGATTTAGTCACTAACAGATCTAACAATTTTTCATCAGACAAAGCTAATTTATACAGAATTAACCACCCAAATATACAAATATATAAATCCCACAATTTATAACCAGATTTCAGACAAAACTAAACAGCAAATATCCCTAAAAATATAAAAACTAAAATAATTTTAAACAATTAAAAAATATATTATATTTAAAAAATAAATTTATAAATATATTAACTCTCTCACAAATCAAATCAGTTTATAAATTTATTAACCCTCTCACAAATCAAATCAATTAAATAAATTTATAAATTTATTAACTCTCTCACAAATCATATCAAATATAAATATTATAGTGTAACCCTGCAACAACTGTTGTATTCAAGGTTCTCTGTTTTTACAGAGTCATTCAACAGTTTTTAAGGTTCTTTCACGATGCTTTTCTCCATTTTAAAAAATTAGTTGTTTAATGTATTTTGTCCATTTTAAAACCTAGATTTAGGTTAGTGTTTTTAGAGAAGGCGTCTGTTCGTTTTAAATATTTCACTTTATTACTGAAAGGGGGTCGTTATACAATCTAGTGGGAATAAGTTGTGCAATCTAACATAATATTAATAATAATAAATGAAAGTGAAAAATTATAGTTGCAACAGCATTTTCTGTGAAAATATGGTGCAACAGCATTCAGGGTTTTGTGTGAAAATATGGCTTTGTGTGAAACAAATTAAAATATAAAAAAATTAAAAAATGTTTGTAGGTAAATTTGTTTTTTAAATATATAAAAATTTAAATTTAAATTTTTGTTGACCTAATCAAATGTGCTGAAGATAAAAGATATCAATATCTTATATTTTATTATAAAATTAGTAATTATATTTATTCTGAAGATAAAAGATATCAATATCTTATATTTTATTATAAAATTAGTAATTATATTTATTCAAAGAAATTAATGTTTATTGAGGGATGGGATCAGAGGTTGATCACGAATTTTTGAGCGTCTATTTGCGTTTGATGCGCTTTGTTTTTCGTTAGTTGTCATCCTTCGAAACTTGGTTTGTTCAAACAGGTGCCACTATTTTGGCTTCTCTATTTCCCATGTGCAGGTTTTTCTATCTCAATCTTTTCGATTTTCTCAGTTTCAATGCCCCTTTTGTAAGAAACGCTGTTTTTGTTTAACGCGATCTCTAACATTAACCAACGCTGCATTATTCGGCTAAAAGTAGATTTATGTAAAAGCTCAATGGAATTAGTTAATAAAATGGATTGGAGAGATACAGATCTAACTTGGGGGAGCATCTGCACCTATTAATGTCTATCGAGTTTCAACTACTTTCAATACAATTTTGATCCTTTTCCTCGTGGAATTTCAATATTGAGTCTTATGACTATGTTGTTTTTAGCATTAAGTACTAGGATGAACATTGCCCTTTGGTAAATTTTAAATTGTATAT
>JASDQU010946954.1:0-16246 GCA_032191745.1 Picea mariana
ATAACCTTAGGAAAAATAAATCCTAGGTGTGTGTGAAGTAACTCCAACACCCCCCCTGAACATCACTATGGTGAAAATAAAGAATGGGTCCCGGTTATGAGGCCATGTTAGGTATCCAAATAAAAAAGATACACTGAACTAAATGAGGAAAGAGGGAAAACCTCATGGGAACAAAAACCCCCCTCAAATTACAATTCATAAAATAAAAAATGAGAAGGAACAAAAGGTAGTTGCTAAGCAACCATATCCTTCACTCCAAGAAGACCTCGCAACTTTGCAAGTTTGTGCTCTTTGAAGATTTTGTTGAAGATTTAGATGTGTGCACAGATATGATGAAGTATATGCATCATTGATATTTCCACATATATCCACTTTATCTTCTTGTAATGAATCATATTCAAATAAAGTTTGGATGAAAATTTGAAAACCGTGCGGTCGTTTCCAGAAAAATGCTAAAATTTTGTTGATTTTAAAATGATCATAACTTCACTTTCCGGACTCCGTTTCAGACGATTTGTTTTTTGAAATTGGATATTTTCCCAAGAGGAATTCAAATATCCAATTTGTTTCTGCAAATGTTTCTCATAAAATATCAGAATGGCGTTTGATGTGCGCAACTCCCTTTTTGTCTCCTAATATGCATGCATGGTGCATGAAAGAATGTCTGCATGTGACTTCTGAGATGCATGCCATATATCTTCCACATGAATTTCAAAAAATAAATCTGAAATGGAGTAGAGATCATCTTCAATTATTGGAATACTAATTTCTACAAAAATGTTTGTAGAAGACTCTTCATAATAAGAAGCTTGATCTTATGATGGCTTCTCTTCTGGCTATCTTTGTCCGACCTCCTGCATGAAATCTTCCCAATATTATTTATTCCTAAATAGAACCTCCAATCTAGTCCATAATTCATTTGGAGTTGATCCTTGTGATTCTTCATATACTTGATGGAAAAGTTCGGGAGAAACAAACATGCCGATACTTCCTATGGCCATATCTTGTCTATTAAGAAAGTCATTTTTCTCATTGACAGGATCAAGCTCTACTTCCATTTCCATAGTAATTTGGTACAAGCCTCTGCATCTAAGATGAAGCAAAATTTTTGGCTTCCATTCCAAATAGTTATGAGGCATGAGAAGTATTTCTGGCGAATAATCCATCTTTTTACTGTCTTCAATCTTTTGTACCTGCAAAAAATGATTTGGTGTATCTTTTGCTTAGCAGTCCATCGGCTATGATACCATGTAAATGTGTTGAACCTACATATAATAGATCTAGCTAGAAAATACTACACACATTTGCAGAGAGAAATTAAGAAAGAATAATCAAGATAGAAAGAATGGAAGAATTCTCATTAACTGCATTCCACACTCAAAGAGTGAATAATTTACAATAGATATAGGATACANGTCTAGATTGATCTAGACACACACCAACAATTACAAGAGTAAACTGCCACCTAGTCTAGTCTCTCAGGCAGTTACGAGAGTGAACTGCCACCTAGCTAAGTTAACTAGTCAACTAGTCTTCAGTTAACTGATTGAACAAAGAGTAGTGAGTTGGTGATGATCCCAATGTTGCATGGTGAAAAAACCAATGCAACATATAAACTCAACTCAACTAATCAAACTGAAGTGTTAACTGAAAGAGAATATTCTCCAGGTGGAATATTCTCCCCTAAAATATAGGAGACTAGATAATGACTAATTATGACTAATAAACAAGGAATAACCTTAGGAAAAATAAATCCTAGGTGTGTGTGAAGTAACTCCAACATCTTTCAACGATGTCATCAGTACAATATCCGCTTGAACCCCCTCAAGTGTGTATTTTGCATCACTGCTGGATGCCTCCTTGTGTTCATCGTCTCCCAACATGGCATCACAGTGGACACCCTCAAGGTCCAAGCTATCACAAAAATTCTACCACCTAGGAATTTGCGCCAACTATAGATCCTACAAGGAAAAGCCAACTTTTTATGACGCTTTGTCCCAGATTACGCCACTCGCGCGCATGGTTTCTTTCGCTTACTGTGTCATGATATCCCATTCCGATGGGAAGAACATGCCCAAACCGCTTTTGATGAGTTAAAAGCAACACTATCCAATGCCCCTTTGATTAGTCCTCCTGACTATGATCACGATTATATCCTCTACTTGTCGGCCTCATCCGTCTTAGTAGCAGGAGTTCTCGTCCAATTAGGGGATGATAGCCGCGAGCATGTTATTTACTACATCAGTAAAAATCTTTCATGACCACCCCTGAAATACAATCATGAGGAGAAAATCTCCCTCGTAGTTGTCCTCGAAGTCCAGAAACTACGTCATTATATCTTGCTTTGCACTACCAAAGTCATGGCAGATTCAAACCCCATGCAATACTTGCTTAGTCGACAACAAATTAATGACAAATTTTCCTGATGGATTGGCATCATTCAGGAATACGACCTAGATTTTTCAACTCCCAAAAGCAAGAAAGCAATTATTCTCACCGAACTCATCACAACGTTTCCCTAAGATGCTAAAAGTTCACCTGTCAATACAGATTTTCCTAACGAACACCTCTTCTACATCCCCTTAGATGACCCCTGGTATGGCAACCTTCTCTTCTACCTCCAGACACAAAATTTTGGGTCTCATCTCTCTCTCGAGACGATTGTAAGAACATTCACCATTAGGCCCCTCGATACCTCCTCATCGGTGACATTTTGTATCGACGCGGGGTCGACACCATACTTGGCCGATGTTTGACCATTGACGAAGTAGACAAAGTCTTGTGGTGGCCACCTCTCAGGTATGTCCACCGCCCAAATTTTTTTCCGAGCAGGGTACTTCTGGCCCACATTTTTTCATGACTGCATCCACACTGTCAAGCGATGCGACAAATGCTAGCTTTATGCAAACAAAACACGAGTGCCACCCACTCTTCTCCATCCCTTCATCACCGCCGACCCCTTCTATAAGTGGGGCATATAATTCATGACTTGCAACCCTCCATATAATAATGGACACAAGTACATTGTCGTGGATGTTGACTACTTTACCAAATGGGTCGAAGCCATGCCTACCTTCAACAATACCGCTGACACAACAACCCATTTTTTCTTCAACCACGTCATTACCTATTTTGGAGTTCCACTATAGTTAGTCTTTGATCATGGTAAACACTTTGAGAATGAGATCTTCGTCGAACTCTCCTCAAGTTTAGGCTTCTCCCATGAGTTTGCCTCCCCATACTACCCTCAGTCCAACGAACAGGTTGAGGCTATTAACAAATTCCTCAAAACCATGTTGCAACGCACTGCCAACAAACATAAGACCAACTGAAAACATATGTTGTTTTCAACTTTATGGGATTATCGCACAATAATCAAAACTGCTACCGGTTTTACACCATTTCATCTCATCCATGGAATCGAAGCCACCCTTCCCATAGAGTGTGAAATTCCCATGTTGTGCACCACCATTGAGATATTATCCGACACTACTCAAATGGAGCAGTGCTTGCTGAACTTAGAGTTGTTGGATGAAGATCGTTGGTCTTCCTTACAAAACAATGAGGCAACTAAAAAACGGGCCAAGGCCACCTTTGATTGCCATGTCAACCTTCGCTCCTTTAATGAAGGAGATATAGTCCTAGTCTATGATATTGCTCACGATACTCTTGACCATGGGAAATTTGAGTCATTATGGAATGGACCCTACATCATACAAAACTGCCTCACTAAAGGCGCATACATCCTAGCCTCTCCTGAAGGATATCCTCTCAAAGAACCCGTCAACGGGTTGTACTTAAAGAAATTTTATGCCCGAGCATAGTCATTCTACACCAAGATTTTTCTTCATATGCATTTGTAGAGTTTTTAGTCTTGTTTTGTTCCCTCCACTCCTCATGTCTAATATACCATCCGTGTTATTGACAGATGCATCTTCCCTCGGCTTTCCACATCGGTTATGCTGACGGAGCTAGCCGCTGGACACATAATCTCGATTCAGCCGCTTGGGCCCTCTATACCCCCTCACACGAAATGCTCCACTCCAATGACATATGTTTGGGCTCAGTAACCAACAACCAAGTATAATACACCGCCATTATTGGTCTCCTCACTGAGGCCATTCACCCCCACATTCGTCACCTTAGCATGTTATTAGATTCCCAACTTGTCGTCGTACAAGTCAACAATGTATACCTTGTCCTCGATCCTTGCCTCTTTCGCAAATACCTACAAGTTAGACTATTATCTCAACACTTTGATTCAATTAAATTTACACATATTCCATGACAATTTAATCAAATAGCAGATAACATGGCTAACCTAGTGTTAGATTGGCATTCATCACATCAAGATATCATCACACATACATAACTCATCAAACATCTGTCACAACATATAGCTCAGGCATCATAAAAACATCATAAAACATCAACATATGTAAACATCACATAGATCCCAAACATGTATATCCAATGACATCAAGGATCATTTTAAGGATGGAAATTTATTTTAAAATGTAGAAACCTTGGCGAATCTTACTAATCCTTCATATGTCAACTATAAATGTTTGGCGATATTTTTGTAAAACTATTCAAATTTGTAAGTATTTTATATAGTTTTTATAAAATTTTAGCTATTTTTAAGGTAAAATAATTTTATCCTATAGAATTTGGGCAAATCAGTTTTAAAATAACGAATCTCGTTTTTGTAAAAACCATGGAAAATTATCCCATGAGTGAAATTTAGCCCCTAAAATCATCCCTTATTATCCATATATATATATATATATATATATATATATATATATCAATGTGTCATAAATGTTTACAAAATCGTACAACATGTACATCGCCCATAGGAAAGTGAGCCCCCCTCACCCCTATAGGTACAAAATGGGTGTCATACTACCCTATACAAAATGGGCTTGCAGGCCTATATCAATACAAAAATATACAAAATAGCACTCATGGTGGCACCAAAGCTCCACCACCAGGTTTTCTTTCAGCAGGAGGTGCCCCACCAACTGGGGTTCCTCCAGGTCTAGGGGGAAGTCGACCAGTCATTGCTGCCCCCACTACAACTGCTCTGCAGATCAGGGTCCACAACTCTACAGGGCCACTGACACACTGCTCCAGGACTCTCTTGTCCTAAATGTGGGATCACATGCCCTTTGACACACCCTGCAATACCACCTCCAACTGACATCGAAAATCATCCAGTCCTCCACTAGCCTCTACCTGAGGAGCACGTGCTGGCCCTGCTCCTAGATCATCAAACCTACGGCTCCGATCGACTCTCACCTCATCTGCTAGCCTCGTAATAGCCTCATCCCTATGAAGTTTCTCTCCCACTCGTGACTCTACCCGCGGTGGTATCACTGGCCCCTGGTGAGCTGACTCTCCAACCACCTCCACCTCTCGGCCTCAAGGCCCCACATATACAAAAACACAAACAAATATAGAGTCATCATCAATATACATATAACTATATGCTATGTTATAAAAATCACAAATCACAAATACATAAACATACCTCTCTCATCCCACACCTCTCGAGGAGGCAACACCATGTTCGGGTCATGCCGAAAGTCCATCCCACCATATGGGAACCGCAGTATAATTTGTGTCATGTGGCACCACACATGTGCTAATGTGGCTGTAAAATAGTGGCCACCCTTCCCCCCTCCATGCCATACCAAAATTTGATCCCACCACATTAGTTGCGACTCCTGTGGCCCTGCAGTCGGCAACAACACTCTAGGGCGCAACATGGGCACCCTCTCCAGAAACCACGCCACAAAGATAGATCCAAAGGAAAAATTACCGGAGTTGGTGGTCCGACACCAATGAATCTGCCCCATCATCTTGGCATGCAACATCAAGCCCCAGGCGAAAAAATCCCCATCAAGGACTCTCTGCATAATCCTCTGCTGACCACCACTGATCCACTGAGTACCCAAGGATCCATAGATCATCTCAATCATTGCTACGATGCAATGATGCAAAAGAGAATCCATTGCCTCAATTCGAACAACCAAACTCAGCATTGGGTTTGGCCCTGAGCAATAATCACGCACCAGGTCTATCAACCTAACATCCCCTGGAAGCTGGGGGTGAGATGGAAAAGACATTACCCAAATGGGGAGCCCCATCAAGAAGTACACATCCTCAACATATGAGAATGTCATCTATTGACCCCACACAATGAAAAACTATAGATCACTGCTCCACATCAACAATAGATATTGAAACAGGTACTCCTGCGACCGTATCAGTGGGTAGTCAAAGAAATTGAGCATCCCACAGGCTGCCAAGAGTCTTTGAATGCCCGAATCCTCTCTCACTACCTTCCGGAGGTGCTCTTAGTCTTTCTCCCTCCAGTGAACTAGCATGATGAACTGATCAATGACATTCACACAAGGAACTAGTAAACACTCATCATTTATCCAAAATATTGAAAAAATTCAAGTTTTCACAAAAACCCTTAACTTCGCTTCAAGTGCGCGACTGTCACCCTCACAGGTGCACAGATATGTGTGCTTGTTCTTCTCACAACTGCACATCAATGAGAAACTGTATGAGAAACATATGCACATTTTCCACACCCACCGGTGCACACTCATGTGCACTTGTTCTCTACACAGCTGCACACTGATGCACAACTGTTTGAGAAATAGATGCGCACAGTGCATGGCTATATTTCCAATAGGCACACATCACATGCGCACCTGTTTTTCCCACCCACGTTCCCACATGCGTGACTGTATTCATTGCAACCCCACATCATGCGCAAGAGAGGGAATTATACCCGCGAAACTCAACGTGAGTATCCTTCCTTCTCCCACAGATTATGGGGCCCACCCCTACAAAAAAAACTAGTACGACCATTCGTATGACCCTACCCAAAAAATAGAACCTATCTACTGTGCAGGAGGATGGGACCACTAACCTGGCTCTTGCAACTCCCATATCAGTCGGTTCGAACTCCTGTAATCTCCAAATCTCCTCTAAATCCTCTCGTCAACTCACTATGGAAGCATGTACAAATGAGGTGGCATTGTGGGCCGCACAACCCTATATAGTCTCTTTTTCCAAACTTCCACACTCAGTTACAGGATCTCAGAGTCTCTGTTTTTTGATCCGTCTTTAGCCACGGGATCAGGGTTCTATCGCCTACACAGTCACCTTCCCCAGGTCACCATTTTCACTTGGCCTCGGGGGAGCCTATTTCTCCGATCACGTCTAGGTACACATGCTCATGTTCAACATGATCAAATAACTGTTATATGTTCTTTATCTTTAGATATTGTTCATGTCGGGTATTCGGTTTTAATGTGTACAGGTACTTGATCATCACAAATCAATGCAACCCCTTTAGGTATATGATCATCACTGGCATGTAATCATTCCATCTGAATACCACTTTCATCTCCCAATCACACCCTCCGACATTTTCCTTTAGGGTCCCTACATCCAACTCTGTAGTACTTTCACCTCCGCTGCATTTTGGTACTGTCATCCAGTAGCACTCTCCCCCACATGAGTTGTCCCATTCATAGTCCCCCTTGTCACTTTGACACTCATGCTTCTCCCCCCCCAGGGATGGGAGTCCTAATAGTCTTACACATTTCTGAGAATCAACCATATACTCCTTCTCCTCATTTTGCTAGCTTTCCCAATGGACTCCCAGGTTATCTCATCACGGTTCTATTCTGAGTACGCCTCCGCGGTATTATTAACCCTCTATTACATCCACAATCAGTTTTACCATCTGCAGATTACCTTCCATTCATTTACCTCATTCATAAACCCACCAATGGGGCCCCCACCCTCCACTAGTTCTTCATGCAAATTGCGCCCTCACAAGCCAAGCCATCTTGCACTAGGGAACCCGTTTATGTATCTATACACTCATCCCAAATTATTATTTATTTATTTGGTAATTTTAAAAAACATTTGTTTTGAGCATTTACTTAGATTTTTGTTGTCACCCTTGATGACCTTATTTTTCTGGCAAATCAACCCATGTCACCCTTGGTTGGGGCATCAACTATCCTCTACTCATCTTGACACCGTCCATAAACCCCTAGTATCCCACAATCCATGTACCCCGATCTCTAAGTTTGTCTACTTTTTCACGCCTCTGGCTCAATTTAACCCCATGTCTGGTTGTCCCCTTGACGCTAGATATAGTTTCACGGTTGTTTCCAATAATCCTTCCACCATACCCCCAACCAACGGAATTCTTGAGTCTCACCGCATCTTGACTTCGTCCATATTCCCTATCAATTCCTGATCTTATCTTATGGATTTCATGAAGCTCTTTTCTTCTTGGAGTTGTGTCTCCCTTTCTGTCGACATCAACACAGTTCCTAGAAAGGCGACAATATCTTGACCCTCATTAACTTTACAATGAGGAGTCTCAGACGACACCGAGAGAACCATCATTGCTATCTGATGTTGTTGACCCCCATAACATTCGACTTCAACAAAATCTCATGTTACGGTGGGTCTTACTATGCGACTATTACAGTTGTTTTATACTAGCCGAAGACCTGTGAATTAGTTAGGCCATCAATGCCTATGAGTCATCGACACTTCTTCCAGGCATCCTTGCCTCTTTTCAGAGTATGTTCACCATCATAATTTTCATCTACCATTATCAAACCGTCCCGGAGGGTGTTGCAGTTATACACATCAACATACAACTTCAATTACTGTCTTACCTTATAGAGTTACATGACATGAGCATGGGGCATGCCCACCTCGTTTGTATACAAATTTTCTTTTCTCTCCCTAGAGATAGATTTGGGTCTCATGGTTTCCCCTCTCCCTCCGACAAGATATCTCTTGCAGTTCTTATCAACACTCTTCCTTACAATGGTACTCTCAGTAGAAGAAACATTGATGTATTTCGGCTATACGCATGCTCCTAACCTCATGCATCAGGGGGCATCTGTTATCATTGAAATTTCATCCAAAAGTATTTCATGCAAATGGTTATAGGAATACAACATTTCCAAACACCTATTAGTTCACCTGCATCACCAAATATGTATTTCCAAGGGGAGAAAACTATACAACTGGTCAAAAAATTGACATGTGCTGAAACACTAAAGGAAGCGCGTGCACAGTGCGTGGGCCAAAGAAGCCCTTAGAGCACACAATGCGCCATATGCACGATTGTGTATGAGAAAATCCACGCACTCCTATGAACGACACATTTATGGTTCTTTTCGGCCCCTCACCCACTTCTGGACCAACTCTCAACTTGATTTGACCCTCAAATTCGATCTGAATCCGAATGGGAGGATGGTCAAAGACCTAAGGGTGCCGTAAAGGGCCCATTGTCCACACTAAGAACTAGTTGGATATTGCCTCAAATACATGATATAAATGGATGCCATGGGTACACTAATAATTTAAGAATCTCATAGTATTGTTATGTTGCCTCTATTCTCCTTCAAGAAACCTCTTTTCTTCTTGGAGCATTCTAGCACCATCTCAATAAGATATTCCACTCACCTCTTGAGGGAATATGCTTGGATTTCTTCACCATTTGATTTCTTGTTTATCATTGTAAGAAGAGCTCTAAAATAGGGGACTCAAGAGCCCTCCCAAGAAGGAAGAGGGTATCCATAAGTACTCATTTCTCTACGGTGTTTTCCAACTAATATAGTTATCCATTGGTGGCATAATCTTGGTCATTTGGTTGATTGATTTTGGTTCAAAGTTTCTTATGAATTGTAGTTTTATTTCCTTAGTTGTTCTTAGTTTATTTTCTTGTTTATTTCATGTGCTTGGATTTTTTAATTCATACACTAAGTGCCCTTGTTTTTCTCACCCAAGTGACGAAACATACACAACAATATGCCTCTTGATCCAATTTTCTACATTGATTTCTTGAAACCCAAGTACAAAAAGTAGAAGTCTGGTGCTACTATTCCAAGATAATGCATTTTGGAGCATTATGAAAAGTTTTTAAGAGTGGTTCAATGATATTTCTCTTGTGAGGTAATATTTGACAAAGTATACCAGTATCACATAAGGATTTTAATGCATTTCACATGAAACAATATTTTAAATTTACCTTTTTACCTATATAGAAGCTTAGGTAAAATGTCAGACAGAGTACAGGCCAAGGATGATCAACTTAAGACTAGTTTGTTTCATTTCTCTTTGGTAAAGTTGCTAGTGGTGGAAGAACTAAGGAAATTGAAAAGAGATTGGGACTCTTTCTTAGCTTCAAAAAACATTCCTTTCAACCCCAAAGGAGACACCCCCTCATCTGCTGAGAAAGTGGATTCTAAAGATTAAAGTGGGAAAGAGAAAGGGTCCGGAGAACATGGAAAAGGGAAAGGAAAGGAAATTGAAGATTATTCACTAAGCTAACCAGCTAAGAAGAAGGGTAGAAAGCTACACTTTTTTGATGAGGTGGTTGAAACACCAAAATTTAGTAGTCCAATCACAAGGTCAGCTGCCAAAAGACTACCTGTACCTTCCCTTCATACACAATTTGTTGAACACTCAGTTCAAGAAGTGGTTAAAGATCAGATGAAGTCATGAGAGAAATACCAAGTAATCAGAGTGTTACAAGATCAAATTAAAGAAGATCAACATGCCATAGCTGAATCCTTTCATGAAAACATGGAAATGAATAGGAAATTGGCTGATAGGGTTTATGATATTCAAACACCACAAGATGCAATAGTTTTAAAGAAAGAATTGGTTTCAAAGGTTATATGAGGTTATAAAAGGAAATAAATCAAGGAAATTCCTAAAATAATGGATTTCACTAAAACTACATCCCCTTTAACAAGATCCTCAGCTAGAAAGATAGGTTCAGATTACAATCTTGCAGAGGAGACACATGCACAAGGCCAACCTACATCAGTTGAGAAGATTCACACTTCACCTGGAGAGGGTGAGAAAAATATCAAGTGGCTCAATAAACAATCTGAAGACCTAATTATTCATCTCAGGGAAGAGAATAGAATATCAAAACTAAATATTGAGAGACACTTTCAGGAATGTGGACCAACCATCAAAAATGTTTGTGTAGGTTTCTCAAATGCCCAATCAAAGTTGAGAAAAAATGCACTTTTTTTAGGCAAGTGAGAAATATGAAAAGATATAATGTGTCATTGAGAAAAGAAAATAGGTATCTGAAGCTAAGGATAAAGGTTGATGATTAAGACAGGGGAAAGTTGAACCTACTTGTAGAGGTGGATGAGATATAGTTTTCATGTTTTCACAGTTTTTATTTTTGATGAACCAAGGATTAAATTGTTTTGAGTTTTGGCTGGAAAACAACATTGTATAGAACTTGCGTAGTGATCTCACACTACGTAAGTGCTGTAAGTACACAGAGGGTAAAAGGACAATGGGTAACGCTTGATGAATGATACGAAATTCATTCTCAGCCTCCAGCAACGTTGCAACCACCACTTAAAATAATTTTAATGAAGAAGATCAACACGTTGTGTAAACTTAGTACACAATTGCTGTAGGTTTCAATTACACAACGAGCTACAACATATCGCTATGCAATGTGTCAAGGAGACTTGTCAGTGCTCAAATCAGTTCAAGATTCACCTCCAGCTATACCATATAACTCACATCAACTTCAAGGTCGAAGATATATTGGAGAATCTCTTATTTTCAAGAATATTATTATGCATTAAATATGGTCAAAGAAATTCGCTGTTTTTAGCAAGTAGTTTAGAGTTTGTTTCTTCTTTGATGTAATCAGATCCAAAGTTAAATGATAGTAGTGAAGTTTTAATTCTATAGCTTATGGATTCATTTTTCTTATATATTTGATCATTTTGAATGTACAAATGGTTGACAAAAGCATAAAGGATATTTGTCTTGAACTTTGTATAAATTTTCTGAAGTTAAATGAAATACTAATGCATACGTCCATAAAATTTCATACCAAATATTCTAGTGGTGGTGATATGAAGTGTTGGCCCTTTGTTAGGGAAGTAAGTGAAGATCAAGGAATAAAAGGGAGAATGCAAACTTCGCGGAATACACAGTGGCTGTTACTGGGTCAAAGTGAGCAAAAGAGCAGAAAAGACAGAGTGAAGTAAGCCGTTGAAAGAGGAGACCGGGGATGAAAGATAAGAAAGAAAGAAGGATTGTGGACAACTCAGTAAGAGAAAAAATCCACCGTTGGATTCTTTGGAGCACCATCTGAGAAGGAAGGAAATACATGCTGGTGAAGCCCTGGAAACGTGGGTCAAGTTGACCTAGGGTTTTAGAAACCTAGGGATTTGGACACTTAGGTTTCAGCCTAAGGATGTCGACGAGCTATTGTAATGTATAAATAGAGGTATAAAGGACCTGGGATGGGTTGGTGTTATGATTATTGTTGTTGTCTTTGTCATTGTGTGATCAAGCGAGTAGTAGTGTGTGATAAAGAAGTGTTGAGTACAAGAGCCTTCTAGTATTGTAAGATCTTCAGCTGGGTGCGAAGATCAAACCTGCAACTGGGTGCACAGGGAGGGGAGAGAAAGAGAGGAGAAGAAATAAGATATGCTAGCTAAGAGCGTAGACAAGAACTGTATGCTTTACCTTAATATATTATAGCACAATTATGTGGACGTAGCCCTATAGAGACGGTGAACCACATACATCTTGTGTTGTGTGTGATTGGTATTTTATCTCTGTCATTGATATACTGTGATTGCATTACTGTTTTAGATATGATAAGTAGATGTGTAGAATAGATCTAAGATGATAAGTGATATATGAATGCTGTGCTGTTCTTGAGTTAAACCCACTTGATCTTTCCTTTGGTTGTACACATCTCTATCCTGCAACCCCCTCATAACTGCTTCAGGTGAGACTGCATATTCTTTGTAGGTGTTGCCGAAAGGTCCAGTAGTTAGGGCTTGTTGATGCACTCTTGGAGCTAAACCCTGGGTCTGCCCCTGTGCCAACAAATGGTTCTATTGCTGGGACATGAATCTTCTTGAGGGAATGTCAAGGTGGTTTCCATCGAAGACGAAGACTCAAAAGTGGATAGAGGATCAAGAAAAGGACTTTGCTGAAGCCCAGAACAAGAACCCTAATCTTAGTTTAGAGGATTGGTTGGATACATATATCTTTACTGATATACATGAAATTTTCTTTGGGGGAATCCATCAGGAGCTATATGAGTGGCTAGCTATATTTGTAGATACCCAGTTCAAGATCCGATCTAGACCTCATGTGGTTTGGACGTCGGAGCTGATCAAGAAGGTCAAAAGAGTTGATAACGTCGTATCATGAGAAATAGATCATTGGTTTGATAGCACCATTGGAGGGTACATCATAGAGTTTTTTGTTGACAGAGTAGAGTCATACAACCAAGCTAATCGATATTTCTTTAAGGTACCTAGAGGAAAATTTTTACAATTCCTGACAGACGAGGAGCATTCAGAACCTGCTGGGATAGAGGAAGGGAAAGCTAAAGAGATTCAACCAGAAGAACCAGAAACCTCAGAAACTACACAGACCATCAAAGTAAGTACTGTTATCCCTCCTATTGATTCAGTAGTATTAAGCAATTAGAGTAATCCCAGCCACCATAGTACCCAGAGCACTGTCACTAGTAATCCACCACATACTCAGTTAGGGGCCCTAGGAATATCTATGGCAGATGAGATGAGGCTTCCTATCTTTAGGGGAGATGGATCTGAAGATCCTGATCAACATTGGTTCCTATGCGAAGCCATATGGAATATTAAAAATGTCACCGACGAAGCTGTCAAAAGAACCCAGTTTAGTACCACTCTAAGGGATCACCCACTGAGCTGGTACATGAAGCTTGTCCAAGGACTTGTACAGCCTAAGCCACTGAATCAGATTAAGAATACGCTGATTGTAGAGTTCAAGAAACCCAAGTCTGAGTCACAATGTATTACAGAGCTGAAATAGATCAAGCAGAAGGTGGCCGAACCTATTTGGGAATTCGATCAAAGATTCAAAACCTTAATGTGCCGATTGACTTTTCAGATCCCAGATGAACAGAACAAAGAATGGTTCATTGCTACCCTCTTACCACACATCAAAGTTCCCATGATGCAACAAAAGATTGCTTCATAGCTTGAGGCACTGGAGATCGCCATGAAGTTAGAATCAACCCCTATGGGAGAATCTAGCTCAGGTATGAGTTAGATCTTGAGTCAGCTAACTAATTTGTTGTTGCAGGTCGAAGATATGAAGAAAGACAAGGGAAAATATAAAAGAGAAGACATCTGGTGTGTCAGATGTAGATCAGAAGGCCATGAAAAGGAACACTGTCCCCTATTCAATGAATACTTGGCTTCTGGAGCTCCGAGCCCTTTGAAGCAAGTCACCTTACCTTGGTGCGAGGTATGCAGAAACATACATCACCCCGGTGAGTGCTACTACATGAAAAAGTATGTTCAAACACCTACAAATTTGTACTGTACATTCTGTAAGTCTATGGGACATGATTATAGGGATTGTAGGGATTACAATCTCATGCATGAAAGGTTGAGAGACATATATAAGATTCAAGGCAAAGTATAGCAAGAAGGAAACACTACACAATATAACTCTCCTGGGGGAGGAAAATTCAATCCTCGCGGTGGATTCAGAGGAAGAGGAAAAGGAGGAGGAATGGGTCAAGGCTGAGGATAGATAATCTGTTATAACTGTGCACAACCAATACACCTCGCAAGGGATTGCCAGAACCCTTGTACTACTTGCAGCTACTGTAGCTCATTTGACCATGTTATAGAAGATTGTTCCTGTGCTGCTAGATAAGCTTCAAGAAAGACGCGGACCTCAGCAGAACCCGCAAGTGCAACTGATATATGATGAGCCTCACGGAGAAGACCCTAGAGTCATTGTTATAACCAAAGGAGTCACTATTACAGGAGAAGACAGAGTGACCCAAGGGAAGAGTACAAAAGATTAAGGAATCAGGAAAGCTACACAGAAGACACAAATGTTTGATGCAAAGAAAGAAAGACAAATATTTGAGGAAGCCAGAAAAGAATTCAGAGGAGACCAAGGCTCTTGATCGAAGACAAGACCAAAAGTGAGAGAATATGGAATGCCTTTGGCATTTGATCAGTCTTCTTCGCCAAAAGAAGGAAAAGAGGTAAGAAAGCTCATGGAATTTTTATATACTTGTATTAAGTTGATTCAGGATGAAAGCGTTGTACAAGAGTTACAAAATTTGATCAGAAAATATGATCTAGGAAAGATAGACCCCTTACTGAATAGGGAAGTACACCAAATCGGCAAGAAGAGAAGGACAAATAAGGAATCACATTTGAATTCTCAAATAGGAGAGTATGAGATAGATTATGTAGTCCTCGACTTAGGGTCGAAGGTCAATGTCATGACGAAGCAAACTTGGGCACTGATGGGAAAACCAAATTTGATCTATTCCATTATTAGTCTTAGGATGGCCAATTAGCAAGCTGTAAGCCCTTTTGGCAGATTATAACATGTCCCTCTAGGCATTGGTGGAGTAAGAACATTTGCATATTTTGAGGTAATTGAGATAGTTGATGATAACTATCCTTACCCTGCATTGTTAGGAATTGATTATGCTTTCAATAATTGCACTGTGTTTGATTTAAAAAAAAGATGCATGACTTTTGAAAGAGATGGCCTTAGGGTCATTGCATCTTTAGATCTAGATGAAGGTCAATGATACACAGAACCTATCAGAGAAGAAGACCACACATATGCACTAGAAAAAATATATAAGCTAACAACCAGACAAGAGGATTACATTAATCCTACAACCAATGGAAACTTAAGCTGGCGAAGTGACAACGTATGTTCATCAAACTCAGAGGAAGCACTGGAGAATTGGCAGAATAATATGTATGAAGTATCTACAAGAAGATGTGCTATATTAACCAGAGAAGTTCGCTGGATTGGCACAACAGTAAGCAACTTACCCACCTTTGATGGTTTGAATCCTTTAGAAACCTTCTTGTTGGACTTTGAGGAAAGTGTACCAGTACAACAGAGATTATTGGCAATGGATGAGGCCTTGAAAGCCACACTGGAAAGATGGTGGGGGGTACACAAAAGTAACATTACAGATTGGGTACAATGTCATACCCTGATGACAACGCAGTTCTCAACACAAGTATAAGGCTGCGAAGTTTGGTACATAGGTTGAAGCTGCCCAAAGGATCATGTGTGAAGCTGTGAAGAGGCCTGGAGAGACATTCCACAAGAACAATGGGTGCACAAATTCATTAAC
>JASDQU010946954.1:17089-27779 GCA_032191745.1 Picea mariana
CCATCAGATCCATATTGCCAAGGAAGATCGCCATAAGACCACATTTGCAACAGAATGGGGATCCTACCAATACACAGTAATGCCATTTGGATTTAAGAATGCCCCAACCATCTTTTCCAGGGTGGTGGTCGAAGCATTCAAGGAATTCCTACATAAATTTTTAGAAGCATATTTTGATGATTGAACTATTTTTAGTTTATTGAAGAATCATATTGAATGTCTAAGGCTAATGTTGGATAAATGAAGGTAGTGCCAAATTGCATTGAACCTGAAGAAATGCATTTTATTTTCACCATTTGGAGTTCAGTTAGGACATATTGTATGTAAGCAAGGATTGATGGTAGATCCATCCAAGATCGCCATTATAGTTGATATACCCCCTCCTACTTCAGTTAAATAGCTGCACACTGCATTGGGACACATATGCTACTACAAGAAGTTCATTAAGGGATATGCTCATATTACAACGCCCATGGAGAAGATTTTGAAGAAGGATTGTCAGTTTAGTTGGACAGAAGAATGCCAACAGAACTTCGACACACTGAAACAGAAAATGGTTACTGCGCCTATTCTGGTTTTCCCAGACTGGACCAAGGAGTTTCATGTGCATGTCAATGCATCTTCCCTTGCTTTAGGAGATGTGTTAGCACAACTGGGAGGAGGATATGTTGACCACCCATTAGCCTTTGCTAGTAGAAAGCTATCAACAACATAAATTAATTACACCACTACATAGAGAGAAGGATTGGCCATGGTGTATGCCTTGCAGAAATTTAGACACTACTTGTTGGGAGGACACATTAAAATGTTTACTGATCACTCCACACTGAAATACCTAGTCAACAAGCCAGTGTTGGGGGGAAGGATATGAATATGGCTTCTGCTGTTTCAAGAATATGATTTTGAGATCGTGGTTAAACCAAGAAGAATGAACAAAGGCCCTGACCACTTGTCAAGGTTGGAACATGGTGAAGAGCCGACCAGTTTGGAGGATACACTGTCAGATGCAAAACTATTGGCCATTAGAAGGATTTATGACCACTTCACAGAGATAGTCCAGTTCCTATCAACAAGAATGACACCTAGTGAGTACACAATTCCTCAGAAGAAACAACTAGTTGTGCGTGCTGCAGATTTCTCACTTATAGCTGGACATCTATACAAGATGGGACTTGATGAGATATTAAGAAGATGTGTTATGGAGGTAGAATGACCAACGATCCTTGCAGAAGCTCATGAAGGCATCGCAGGAGGGCATTATGTAGGAAAAAAAAACCGTGTAGAAGGTTCTGAGAGCTGGCCTTTGGTGGCCTACCTTACACAAAGATGCTAAANCCACAACTGACCCTAAAATCATTTGAGAAATGGGCCATTGACTTTGTTGGACCTATAAACCCACCAGGAAAGCACACAGGAGCAAGGTACATAATTACAACAACATAATACTTGACCAGATGGGCCGAAGAAATAACAATTATTGATTGTAGTGCAGCTATAGCTACGCGCTTCATATTTGATGACATCATAACCAGGTTTGGATGCCCAAATATCCTTATGAGTGATCAAGGTACACATTTCATTAATAAGATAGTTGAATCCCTGACTGAAGAATTTGCAGTCCACCATCAGAAGAGTACACCTTATCATCCACAAGCAAATTGGACAGTTGAAGCATTCAACAAGATTCTGGAAACAACACTAACCAAGATTTGTAGTGTGAACATGGATGATTGGAATCTAAGAGTACCAGTAATATTATGGGCCTATAGAACTACTTGCAAGAAACTAACAATGCAGACCCCTTTCAAGTTGGTATATGGGCTTGAAGCTATTGTTCCAATGGAATATCTGGTACCAAGCCTGAGAATTGTTGCCTTTACAGATATGGATGAACCTGGCATTGTTCAAGAGAGGCTTGCAAAGTTTGTTGAATTGGAGGAAGATAGATTTGTTGCAGGATTCCATCAACAAGTACATAAGGAAAGAGAGAAGGCCTACCATGACAGGCACATCAAGAAGAAGGCATTCAAACAAGGTGATCTAGTCCTGATATATGATAGTAAGTTCATCAAACATCCTGGGAAGTTCAGAACACATTGTCTAGGGCCATATGAGATCTCTTATGTTACAGAGGGAGGAGCTGCAGAATTGAAGACTCTGAATGGGGAGTGGAAGGAAGGATTAGTGAATGGGAGCCGGTTGAAATTGTACTATGAAAACCAGCTGCTCCATCTTTCTCAGTAAACGTAAGAAGAAGAGGGTCTAGGTACTAGGTGTAGTTGAAACTGGGTACCGGACACAAAAAAGACAGTCCGCACAAGGGAAAAGAGGAGGCATCGAGCATAAAGTAGAGGTTGCACTGCGCAATCAGAAGTTGAAGTAAAAGAGAAAGACCATATTTGAAGTGCCTCGGGATGAGTCACAGGTGAGTGTTGGGGCCCTGTTGGCCCTTGGTTAGGGAAGTAAGTGAAGGTCAAAGAAGAAAAGGGAGAAGGTGAACTTCACGGAATACACAGTGAATTTTACTGGGTCAAAGTGAGAAAAAGAGCAGAAAAGACAGCGAAGTAAGCCGTTGAACGAGGAGATTGAGGATGACATATAAGAAAGAAAGAGGGATTGTGGAAAACTCAACAAGAGGGAAAATCCACCATTGGATGCTTTGGAGCATCGCACGATAAGGAAGGAAAGACAGGTTGGAGAAGCCCTGAAAACACGATTCAAGTTGACCTAGAGTTTTAGACACCTAGGGTTTTGGTATATAGGGTTTTGGAAACTTAGGTTTCAGCCTAAGGATGTCGGTGAGCTATTGTAATGTATAAATAGAGGTCTAAAGGACCTAGGATGGGTTGGTTTTATTATTATTGTTGTTGTCTTTTTCATTGTGTGATCAAGTGAGTAGTAGTGTGTGAGAAATAAGTGCTGAGTACAAGAGCCTTCTAGTATTGTAAGATCTTCAGCTAGGTGAGAAGATCAACCTTGCAGCTAGGTGCATAGGGAGGGGAGAGAAAGAGAGGAGAAGAAAGAATATCTGCTAGCTAAGAGCGCAAACAATATCTGTATGCTTTACCTTAATATATTATAGCACAGTTCTGTGGAGATAGCCCTAGAGAGAGGGTGAACCACGACATCTTGTGTTGTGTGTTATTGGTATTTTATCTCTGTCATTGATATACTGTGATTGCATTATTGTTTTAGATCTGATAAGTAGATGTGCATAATATATCTAAGCTGATAAGTGATATATGAATGCTGTGCCAGTCTTGAGTTAAATCTAGTTGATGTTCCCTTTGGTTGTAGACATCTCTTTCATGCAACCCCCTCATAACTACTTCAGGTGAGACTGCATCTACTTCGCAGGTCTTGCCAAAAGGGCTAGTAGTTAAGACTTCTTGATGCACTCTTGGAGATGAACCCTGATTCTGCCCCTGTGCCAACATGAAGTTTATGTTCTCTTTCATGTATGTACTTCTTGTTTTCTTTCTCTTTTCATCTGCAATTCATATATGCTTAGATTAGAAAACAAATGGTCTGAAATTCATCTGAAAATGATGCTTTAGATTCAAGAGATTTAAGCACTGTCATTTCCACTTAAATCAATTAGAATTCATCTTAACTGGGATCTGAATGCTGTTATGTGTTTTTATCCTTCTTCCATCCTATAAAAACAAATTTAAAAACTGAAAGATTATCAGCTACCTAGCCTTTGCTTCCTTGATAGTTATACCTACTCGTCATTGATTCCATTTGTTTCAAAGTTGACTCCATTGCCCAACATATTTATTTCCTTCTTGCCAACAAACTTTATAAATCCCTTCATCTAATCAAAGATCTATCCATTGATCCCAAACATAAAACCTATCTTTGAGAGACCAAGTAACATGAGAGATCCCTCTTTGAACCGAAAAGGCTAGTTTTCAATTCTAAAGTGGTTTTGTGGTTACCTTTGTGATTTGCTTCCTCAGCCAAGAAATTTACACAGTGCTAACATTTTGGCACCGTTTTTGGGGAGAAAAAGTGAAATTTTCCATGGGAAAGAACGACTAAAGTTTCATATTTGATTTATGAGGGTAACAGAGAATGAAACATAACATTGGATGAAAAAATTTACCCCAATGACTTCATTTTTTTTTAAGATCAATAGCAAAAAAGTAATATTATTGTGAAATCCTGGCTCCAAAGAAGATTTATACTAGGAGAAACCCAGATCCAGAACCTATAACATCTGTGGCTGATCCTAAGAATATCTTACATAAAAGGAAAGAAAAGACATTTGACTCAGGTATTTTTCTGGATAGAAATTTATCATTTCCTAAGGATGGAGTGAAGAGAATTGATGATCTTGATTTTGATATAAAATTCGAGTAGACTTTGTTTAGATCTAAATCAAAGTCTAACTTGAATGAAAGTTTGTTTGATGAGAAGAAATTTCAATCTTTTATTTCTACTGTTCCCATTCAAGCTTCAATGATTCCTAGTTAGATTGTTTAACTAGGACAAAGTCCTCCTAAAAACATGGCAACAAGATATGATCCTATTGTCTTACCTGCTCAATTGCATGATCTACCTCAAAATTATAATCATAGAATTAAATCATATGATGCAGAAGAGAACAATTACGCACAATGACATTTATATTAGTTTAATGATTTTGCTGACCTTTAGGAGGTAGATGATGAAGACGTAAAAGTGATATTGTTTGCACAAAGTCTCTCAGGTGAGGTCAGAAAATGGTTTAAGGATCTTCCAACAACAAGTATTCCTAATTTTGAATCTTTTGAGGAAACCTTTCTTGGAAGACGGGGAGACAAGAAGAATCGTCTACAATTGTTGATTTAGTATAATAACATAAAAATAACACCTAGTGAAATAGTTCAAGAGTTTTCAACTAGATTCATGAGGGTTTATAGTTCAATTCCTTGTAAATTAAAACCCCCTCCTGGAGCCGCACAACTTCGTTATGATGATTCCTTTGATAGTGATTTTTCCTTGCTGCCGAGGGAAAGGAGATCTACTACACTAGATGACATGATGAATGATGCAATTGAAGTAGAAGTGAATTTGATGGCATTAAGGAAGATTAAATATAATCCTGAAACTGACATGAAAATAGTTCAAGGAGAAGCTCAACCCTCAACTTCCCAGTCATCAGATGCAAAATTTGATCTAATGGTAAATACTATGGAAAGGTTGGTGGAAAAGTTGTCCTTAGATAACAATCCTTCCATCAGAGATCAAACTTAAATTCAACACAAGAATCCTAATTTCAGAAGATTACCGGTTACATATATTAGACATAGAGAACAAAGAAATCAAGGTGATCAACAAATCAAACCCCCCTTCCAAAATAACTATGTTGATGAAAATTTTGAAGAATATCTTGAAGATAACATACATTGTTGTGATGATGTTGAAACAAATGTGTTCCTAAATAAATATGAACATGATAAATTTATGGAAGAAAATGATAAGTTTATGCAGGAAAATGATGATATGTTCTCAATGGAAACAAAAGAATATAAGAAGGGGTGCCAAAATGCCATCATGTAGTTTTAGAAGCAATATAATCTGAGAAATAAAAAGGTGCCTGCAAACCCTCAGAAAGGGAATCCTACAAAGGAGCCTCAAGCTAATTTACCCTCTTCAAGTCATCCTAAGAAAGAGAATTCTACAAAGGATGAATTGGAGAAAGGAAAATAGAAAGAGGATCCCCCAAAGAAGGTCCCAAAGACAAAAAGGGATGCAGTCATCAAAGAGGTAGAGAAAACTCAGTCTCCTTTTATTTTTTAAAGTCAGATGGCAAGAACAATTTTTTTTGTACCTTTCAATGAGTTAATAAGGAATGTTGAATATAGAAGCCAAATCATCAAAATGTTGAAAATGGAAGAAGCATCTGATACTCTGAATGTGCAAGATGATCACCCTACAATCTTATTTGGTCCTCGGGTGGAAGAAAGTGGTGATGATGGTGATGTGCCTCCATTTTATGTGAGCCTTAAATTTCATGATATGACCTTACACAATGCAATGCTAGATTCAAGAGAATCTCATAATTTGATGCCAAAGGTAATCATGGATGAACTAGGTTTGGACATCACTAGACCTTACACAGATTTGTTCTCTTTTGATTCAATCAAGGTAAAGTGTTAGGGCTTAATCAAAGACCTAGTTGTGTCTCTATCTCAGATCTCATGAAAGAATTTGGTCATGGATGTAGTATTTGCTAACATCCCTCCAAAGTTTGGCATGTTGTTGTCAAGGTCATAGGCTGCAAATTTGAAGGGTACTCTTTAGATGGATATGTCCTATGCAACTATACCAATTTTTGGTTAGGAAAGGAGACTATATATGGAAGTATTGCTGAAGTACATGGTGAGTATCAAGAGCGAATCAAATAATCATCCTATTTATTCTATTGACACTGAGGTTGGTTCTTTAGTTTTTTACAATGACCTATGCTTTGAAGAAGTAGATCTAAAGACTCTTGAAATACCTGTGAAAGATGAGGCAGATCATCAAGCAGGGTACATTTCAGATCAACAAAATAATGAGGATTAAGAAATGTGGAATATAAATTTTGATGGAGTAGCTAGTAAACAGGGAGTTGGAGCAGGTGTTTGGATAATCCCTCCTAAATCAGGTTCAAATCTTTTCTCTTACAAATTTGATTTTGACTGTACAAATAATATGGCTAAGTATGAGGCCTTGATTTTGGGTTTGAACACATTGAAATATTTGGGGGAAGAAAGAATAGTTTTACATGGAGATTCTGAGCTTGTGATTAATCAGGTTAAGGGCATCTATCAATCTAAAAATCGTAGGATGAGGGCATACAAAAATATAGTTCTTTATGTACTTGAAAGTTTCATAGAATATAACCTCTCAGTGATAACAAGAGGACATAATTTGATTGTTTTTTCATTAGCCGCTTCAGCTTCTGTTTTCAAGATCCCTATATTTCCTAACAAAAAGTATGAGATTGAAATCAAGCATAGACCAAAAGTACCTGATAATATCAAATATTGGCATATTTTTGAGGATGACAAACAAGTGGTAAGATTTATCCAAATGATTGATGAGTTTTCCAACACAAATATTGATGAGGATTTTTTTTTTTGATCAAGAAGAAGATGCATACATGTTTCCGAATGAAGATAGTTTCCTAGATCAAATGGTTGTCAGAGACATTGCTCAGCTAAAAAATGATGTCATCCCTAAGGGTTTGGTTCCACTGGAAAAACTCTTTGACACTAATGATGTGGCAAGGAACCCCAAAGTCACTCCAAATGATGAAGAAATAGAAGATTGTAACATTGGGACTCAGGAAAATCCTAAAATCATCAAACTGTCCAAGACACTCAACCCAAAAATCAAGGAGAGATATACCAGTTTAATGAAAGATTTTCAAGATGTTTTTGCTTGGAGCTATGAATATTTGAAGTTTTATGACACAAAAATGATTCATCATGTTATTCCAATAAGAGATGATCAAAAACCATTTAAACAAAAATTGAGAAGGATTAATCCTTTACTGCTGCCATTAATTGAGAAAGAGTTAAGAAAATTGTTTGATGCTAAGATTATAGTATCTGTGAGATTCTCTAAATGGTTGGCCAACGTAGTTCCCGTCAGAAAGAAAAGTGGTGAAATAAGGTTGTGTGTATATTTTTGAAACATGAGCACATTTTCCCTCAAAGATAACTATCCTCTTCCCAAGATGGACTATATTTTGCAGAAAATGGTTGGATCACAGAAAATGTCAATGCTAGATGGCTTTTTTGGATATAATAAAATCATGGTGCATCCTGATGATCAAGAGAAGACAACCTTCACAACACCTTGGGGTACATTCATGTATGACAAAATGACTTTTGGGATTATGAATGCAAGGGAAACATTCCAAAGAGCTATGGATATAGATTTTGATGATGAAAAAGATAAGTTCATTGTCATTTATTTAGATGATATTAATTTTTTTTTCAAATTCTGATGATGAGCATTTGAAACATTTCAAAATGGTTTTTTAGAAGTGTAGGAGATTTGGAATTTCATTAAATCCCCAAAAATATAACTTTGGAATGCAAGAGAGGAAACTACTTGGTCATATCATCTCGAAAGAAGGAATAAATATAGATCCCAACAAGGTGGTTGCAATTCTGAAAATTGATACTCCCAGGAGAAAAAAAAGAGGTACAGTCTTTTCTTGGAAGGGTAAACTTTCTGAGGAGGTTTATTCCCAATTTGGAAGAAATCATATAATACATTACTAGCATGCTGAGGAAAGGAAGTGAGATAAAGTGGACTCCATAAGCCTGGAAATCCTTTGAGGATATAAAGCTATAATTGACCAATGCACCGGTATTAGCCTGTCTAGACGATGCAAATGATTTCATCTTATTCTCTTTTGCATCAGAACACACTATTGCTAAGGTTTTGTTGTAGAAGAATGAATAGAATTTTGAAAGGCCCATAGCCTATTACAACATAACTTTAAGATATTCCCCATTGAAGTATGATACCATGGAGAAGAAAGCATATGCACTGGTAAAATCCCTGAAAGAATTTCAAATTTACATTTTGCATTCTCATGTTGTTGCTTATGTGCCCAGTAATGTTGTGAAAGATATCCTAACCTAGTATGATCCTGAAGGAAGAAGAGGAAAATTGATAGCAGTTTTGGTATAATACAATCTGGAGATAAAGCCTACAAAATTGATAAAAGGCCAAGGGCTTGCCAAACTAATGACACAATCAAATTATGATGTTTTGGGGATAAATTTTATTGCAGATCTGTCAGAAATTCAAAAGAAGAAACAATTCCATAGGTATCCCAAAAGTTTCTTGAATCTCCATGGTATGTTGATATTATATATGTGTTGATAAATTTACAAGCTCCTCCTAAACTAAGAAAAAAAAATATAGGTTTCTGAAATTAAAATCATCCAAATTTTGTATTCTTGATGGTTCTATGTATTGGAAGGATAGAGGGGGAATTTTGTGACGTTTCTTATTGGAATATGAGGTAAAACAAGCTACCAAAGAATTCCATAAGGGTGACTATGGAGGGAACCATTATTGGAAAAAAATAGTGCATAAAATACTAAGAGAAGGGTTTTATTGGCCTAGCATTTTCTCTGATGCATACAAGGAGGTGTCAATCTATCATGAATGTCATATTTTTGATGGAAAAAGGAAATTACTGCCCTTGCCTTTGAAACCAATTTCTGTTGAAGCACTGTTTAGGTAATGAGGCATTGATTTTATAGGAGAAATTCATCCATCATCTTCAACTCAACATAAATGGATATTGACAGCTACAGACTATTTCACCAAATGGATTGAGGCAGTCACAACAAGGAAAGATACTAATGCTGTCATTATCCAATTTCTGGAAAGTAACATTTTGTCGAGGTTTGGCTGCCTAGTGAAAATAATAACTGATAATGCAACAACATTCAAGTCTAAGAGGATGGAAAAGTTTGGCAATGATTACAACATAACCCTTGGTCATTCCACATCCTATTAGCCATAGGGTAATGGATTAGTTGAGTCATCCAATAAGAGTCTGACAAGAATTATAAAAAAACTGCTACAGGAAAACAAAAAAGGCTTGGCACAAGAAACTCATATATGCACTGTGGGATGAAATAATTACTACAAAAAGGTCTATTGCTACATCACCTTTCTAGATAGTATATGAAACAGATATAGTTTTCCCTACCTCATTAGGGATGCCAGTTATGGAATTTCTACAAGAAAAGGAAGATAAACCAAATGATGTTCAAAGAAGGATTAATCAACCGATTCATGTACAACAAATGAGAGAAGAAGTATACAACAACACACAATTTCATCAGGAGAAAATGAAAAATGTGTTTGATAAGCGGACAAAGGTTGATGATTTCAAGGTAGATGAACTGGTGCTGAAATGGGATGCAATAAATGAAGATAAAGGGAAGTGAAAGTTCGATCACCTCTAGCTAGGACCATTTAAAATTGTAGCTTATTGTTGGATCATGTTGTCATTGATGCCAATGGTTTGATTGATTGATGTCATTGATTGATTTCAAGTGATTGATTGATTGATGATTGATGTAATGTAATATGTATTGTACTTGATGAGAATGCATAGATGAATATGGATCAATGAGTTGTCATTGATACGATGAAGATGGATCAATGAGTTGTCATTGATACATGATGAAGATGAATCGATGTGGTTTCATTGGTATATGATGCATTGTTGGAAAAATGTATAGATGACTCATTATTGTGTTATCATGATTGATAAGGTGCACAAATGGATGAACTCCAAAGTGGTCCCCTTATGGTGAAATCCCTCACGGGAAGATGCTTTGCGGATTGAGTTATCCTAGAAGAATGGTTGGAGGACCCATGTTCTCATTATTGTCTTATCATGATTGATAAGGTGCACAAATGGATGAAATCCAAAGTGGTCCCCTTATGGTGAAAGCCCTCATGGGAAGACACTTTGCGGATTGAGTTATCCTAGAAGAATGGTTGGATGACCCATTCTTGTATGTGGAATAATGAGATGAATATCAAGTAAATTGTTGGTGAAACTATCCTATATGGATAGTGCTTGTCATGCCATTTCTGGTGGTATGTGGAATGTCACATAACTCCTCATGGTTTGAGAGTTATGGCCTTACGAAGATGAAGGAACCCCATA